>CM042570.1:16085000-16300000 GCA_023630585.1 Cranoglanis bouderius
TACAGGTGCATCTCAATAAATTAGAATGTCGTGGAAAAGTTCGTTTATTTCAGTATCTCAACTCAAATTGTGAAACTCGTGTATTAAATAAATTCAATGCACACAGACTGAAGTAGTTTAAGTCTTTGGTTCTTTTAATTGTGATGATTTTGGCTCACATTTAACAAAAACCCACCAATTCACTATCTCAACAAATTAGAATACTTCATAAGACCAATAAAAAAACATTTTTCATGAATTGTTGGCCTTCTGGAAAGTATGTTCATTTACTGTTCATGTACTCAATACTTGGTAGGGGCTCCTTTTGCTTTAATTACTGCCTCAATTCAGTGCGGCATGGAGGTGATCAGTTTGTGGCACTGCTGAGGTGGTATGGAAGCCCAGGTTTCTTTGACAGTGGCCTTCAGCTCATCTGCATTTTTTGGTCTCTTGTTTCTCATTTTCCTCTTGACAATACCCCATAGATTCTCTATGGGGTTCAGGTGTGGTGAGTTTGCTGGCCAGTCAAGCACACCAACACCATGGTCATTTAACCAACTTTTGGTGCTTTTGGCAGTGTGGGCAGGTGCCAAATCCTGCTGGAAAATGAAATCAGCATCTCCAAAAAGCTGGTCAGCAGAAGGAAGCATGAAGTGCTCCAAAATTTCTTGGTAAACAGGTGCAGTGACTTTGGTTTTCAAAAAACACAATGGACCAACACCAGCAGATGACATTGCACCCCAAATCATCACAGACTGTGGAAACTTAACACTGGACTTCAAGCAACTTGGGCTATGAGCTTCTCCACCCTTCCTCCAGACTCTAGGACCTTGGTTTCCAAATGAAATACAAAACTTGCTCTCATCTGAAAAGAGGACTTTGGACCACTGGGCAACAGTCCAGTTCTTCTTCTCCTTAGCCCAGGTAAGACGCCTCTGACGTTGTCTGTGGTTCAGGAGTGGCTTAACAAGAGGAATACGACAACTGTAGCCAAATTCCTTGGCACATCTGTGTGTGGTGGCTCTTGATGCCTTGACCCCAGCCTCAGTCCATTCCTTGTGAAGTTCACTCAAATTCTTGAATCGATTTTGATTGACAATCCTCATAAGGCTGCGGTTCTCTCGGTTGGTTGTGCATCTTTTTCTTCCACACTTTTTCCTTCCACTCAACTTTCTGTTAACATGCTTGGATACAGCACTCTGTGAACAGCCAGCTTCTTTGGCAATGAATGTTTGTGGCTTACCTAGTGAACCAAACTGAGAGACCATTTTGAAGGCTCAGGAAACCTTTGCAGGTGTTTTGAGTTGATTAGCTGATTGACATGTCACCATATTCTAATTTGTTGAGAGAGTGAATTGGTGGGTTTTTGTTAAATGTGAGCCAAAATCATCACAATTAAAAGAACCAAAGACTTAAACTACTTAAGTCTGTGTGCACTGAATTTATTTAATACACGAGTTTCACAATTTGAGTTGAATTACTGAAATAAATGAACTTTTCCACGACATTCTAATTTATTGAGATGCACCTGTATTCACAAACTAGTGCTTGACCACTTCCCTGCTTCCACCATTTAGTCAGGTAGTCTGTTTTATGTGTTCCAGCTCAAGCACACCTGGTGCAACTAATGAAACCCTTGTTTAGTTGCATCAAGTGTGCTTGAGACAACATCTCTTTTGCATATTTGTGCTGTTGTGAGGGATTCTATTCAAAGGGTTGAATAATTTTGTGTGCAAACAACACAAGACAGTACAGTAACTACTAAAACAGGACAATAGGCATAGTAAGTAACAGTGTAGCACCGACCAGTACACTGTTCTAGTGTGGAAGTCCGATATAACGGGTGCAAAAGAATAACAATATAATAAAAATGCTCAGAATGTAAACATAACGTACTATGATTTAGTATTCAGCAGATTAGCTTATACCATATATGGACATAGTAGTTATTGCAGTAGCAGCCAGGTAAAGAGGATAGTGGTGACAAGAAATTAAATATGGTTATTTTTATAAGTACATTAGCAGCATAAATGCAGGTAGTCCATACAGAAATGTGCAAAAATTGCAAGGGGAGTGGGATGGTGTTCTGTGTGTGTGTGTGTGTGTGTGTGTGTCAGTCGAGTCTGTGAGTATTGAGGAGTCTGATGGCTTGGGGGAAGAAATACACAGTCTGGCTGTGAGGGCCTGAATGCTTCGGTACCTTTTTCCAGATGGCAGCAGGGTGAACAGTTTGAGTGAGGGGTGTGTTGAGTCATCCACAATGCTGGTGGCTTTGTGGATGCAGCTTGTGTGGTAAATGTCTATGATGGAGTGAAGAGAGACCCAGATGATCTTCTCAGCTGTCCACACTATCCACTGCGAGGTCTTGCGATCCAATACGGTGTAATTTCCGAACCACGCAGTGATGCAGCTGCTCCGAATGCTCTCAATAGTTCCTCTGTGGAATGTTGTGAGAATGAGGGGTGGGAGATGGGCTTTTTTCAGCCTTTTCAGAAAGTAGAGATACTGCTTGGCATTCTTAGTTATGGAGCTGGTTTTGAGGGACCAGGTGAGGTTCTCTGCCAGGTGAACACCAAGGAATTTGGTGCTCTTGACGATCTTCACGGAGGAGCTGTCGATGTTCAGTGGAGAGTGGTTGCTTTGTGCTCTCCTGACGTCAACAACCATCTCTTTTGTTTTGTTTTGACTTGAAACACAATGTAGCAACAGCGCTGCTCAGGGAGATGTTGAAGATGTCAGTGAGAACATCTGCCAGCTGGTCTGCACATTCTCTGAGCACTCTGCCAGGAATGTTGTCTGGTCCAGCAGCTTTCCATGGGTTGACTCTGCATAGAGTTTTCCTCAAATCAGCCATGGTTAGACACAGTACTTGGTCGTTGGTAGGGGGGTGGTCTTCCTCTTTGTCACATCATTCAGTTTGGCTTTCGCTGTTCTTAGGGCTGCCTTGTCACCTGCCCTGAAGGCAGCGTCTTGGGTCCTCAGCAGCGCACGCACCTCCACAGTCATCCATGGCTTCTGGTTGGAACGTGTGGTGATGGTCTTGGAGACAGTGACCTCATCAAAGCACTTGCTGACGTAGCTGGTCACTGATGCCATGTATTCCTCTAAGTTTGTGGGTTCACTGTCGGTTGCAGCCTCCCTGAAAATGTGCCAGTCAGTGTGCTCAAAACAGTCCTGAAGAGCAGAGATTGCTCCTGTTGGCCAGGTTTTCACCTGCTTCAAAACCAGTTTGGAGCATCTGATGAGCGGTCTGTATGCTGGGATTAGCATAACAGAGATGTGGTCTGAGTAGCAGTGGTGGGGGCGGAGCTCCGCCTGGTAGGTGCTGGGGATGTTTGTGTAAACAAGATCCAGTGCCTTCGCCCCTCTCGTTGCAAAGTTCACATGTTGATGGAATTTAAGGAGCATTGATTTGAGATTTGCTTGGTTGAAGTCTCTGGCGAAGATAAACAGTCCATCAGGGTGTGCGTTCTGCACTTCGCTAATAGCCCCATACAGTTCACAGAGCGCCTCCTTAGCATTAGCACTTGGGGGAATATACACACCGATTTATAAGGACAGTGGTGAATTCCCGTGGTAAATAAAATGGTCTGCATCTAAAGGCCCTTTCACACTGAACACGACGCGAAACGAATCGCAGACAAACGGTGGTTTCACACCGAATGCGAAACAATTGATCACCTTTGGCTGATTCACGCCTGCACAATAGGTGGTGCTGACCGAGAATGCATTTTACGTCTGCACACTAGGTGGCGCAGCCCACTATTCAGCTGATCGGCCTATCGTCTTGGACCACTGAGAAGAAGAATCACTTAAATGTTGGCACATAGCACCACAAAGCACACAAACTGTTAAGAAGCACAGAAAAAGAAAGAAAATGGATTTGAAAATAGATTTTGCTGTGACTTTTATCAAAAGGTTCTCTGTTCTCAGACACCAGTGATAACAAAAACTCAACATCCATTCTTTTCTCTCTTCCGGATTACTTTTCTTTTGCGTTTACACTGCTTTTCAAAACAGCTTTCTGTGTTATAGCACCACCAATTTTGCCCTTTTGTGCAACAACAGTGGGTCCGGGCACATGATCTAAAGCTCAAGTCTAATTGGCCCGTTTCATCATGGGGCGATGGGGGGAAAAAAATCTACACACTGGTCAAAAAAAAAAAAAAATCTTGCTTTGTCGTGCCGTGATTGATCGCGCCCAGTGTGAATAGCTCCATAGGGATCTATTGTTTTGATTAAAGAGCGCCATCGCGTAATACATTCGCGTCGCTTAATTGCGCTCCGTGTTAAAAGCCCTTTAGTCATAAACTCCACCAGCAATGAGCAGTAACAAAAAACTAGCACAGAGTACAGTGCACCATTCAGTTTTGATGTAAACATACAATCTACCACTGCAAGCCTTACCGCACAGAGCTGCATTTCTGTTGGCATGAAACAAGACAAGCCCGTCTAGCTGAATGGCGGCATCTGGAACTCTGTCGCTAAGCCACATCTACGTGAAAACAAAGACACAACAGTCTCTACACTCACAGCGCATTGCCTGCTGGAGTCGGATGTAGTCCAATTTATTGCCCAGGGAGCAGACATTGAAGAGCAGGATGGACAGGAGAGCCGGCTGGCTAGGGTTTGTTTTTAGCCTAGCATGGACCCCCACTCTTTTGCTGTGCTTTCGCTTCCTCGTACACCGCTTACGATGTCTCCTCCCACTTGCCTGGTCCCTGCAACAAGCTGAGATCGCGTAGCTTCTCCAGCAGATCGACATGCAGGTTGGTTGTTGCATGATTTCTGTACTTTAGCAGTGTCTGGCGATGGTAGACACGAACAATGGTTGCTCCGATGTCCATCTGTTGTAAAAGATAGAGCTAAGGAACAAAAATAGCACTATTTTGGATCCAGAGAAGCCACTGCATGCTACTGCTGCGCCGCCATCTTGGATAATCATTTGGATCATCATGAATAGCATATTCATGCAATAAAGTCATGTGAAAAAATAAGTACACCCCATGGAAATTGTTGCATTTTTTGACACATTTGGACAAGCAAATATTTGCTCATCTTTGAACCAGTGCCTATTAATGGAGTTGATGTACTTGAACAAGATTGATATACTTTTTCAATCATTTATTCAACAGAAATATCAATAGATGTGATATTCTTCTGTGGAAAAATAAGTACACCCTTGGCCTCAGAAGCTAGTATTGCCTCATTTAGCAGAAATAACTTCTTATAGGCATTTTGCATAATTGTACACCAGGCTTGCTGGAATTTTTGACCACTCTTCCATGCAATAGTCTTTCAGTTGCAAGATGTTTGAGGGTTTTCTTGCATGTACTGCCCATTTCAAATCCCCCCACAACATTTCAATAGGATTCAAATCCAGGCATTGACTAGGCCATTCCATAACCCTCCATTTCTTCTTTTTGAGCCATTCCTTGGTGGATTTGCTAATGTGCTTAGGATCATTATTCTGTTGAAAGGTCCCTGAGGCAGTGAAGCAAACCCAAACAATAACATTTCCATCATTGTGCTTCACAGTTGGTATGAGGTGCTTCTCCTGAAAAGTTGTCTATGGTCTGCGCCAAACATGTGTCTGCTGTTACTGTGGCCAAACAACTCTATCTTTGATTCGTCTGTCCAGAGCACATTATTCCAAAAGGCCTGGTCTTTGCCTATATGCTCATTAGCAAACTATAGTCTTGCAAAGGCTTTTTACTGGCATGCCTCCCATGCAGGTAAAATTTGTGCAATCTCTCTTTGATTGTCGAAGCATGCACTTTGACACCAACAGTTGCAAGACTTACTAACAGATCCTGTGATGAAATTTTGGGATTCTTCTTTTTGCATCAGATGGTCTGCTCTTGGGCTGAATTTGCTGGGACGGCCAGTCCTGGACTAATTGGCAGTCTGCGCCATTTGTAGATTATTTTCCTTACAGTGGAATTATGGCTTTCAAATAATTTGGAGTTTTTTTAAAATCCCTTGCCAGACTCCTAGGCATCCACAACCTTTTTTTCTGAAGGCCACACAGAACTCTTTAGATCTTGGCATGATGACACCACACATCTCAATAGCAAAGGAGAACACCAGACACTAGATATGAGAGGGGTATAAATAAGGCAAGTTACACCTAAGCAGGTCCTAATCACTGGCGCCAAATCTTGAACACCTGATTCTAATTTTATGGATTTGAAGGTGTGATAAATGTAGGGGAGTGCTTACTTTTTCCATGTGACTGATCTGTTTTTTTGTTAATTTAAATTGTGAAAATTGCTGCAAAACTAAGAATTTTTATGTCGTTTGATAGTGTATGACCTTTATTAATAGGCACTGTTTGAAAGAGGATCAAATTTTTGCTTGTCCAAATATGTACCGATGCATAACGTGTTGCCAAATGTCCTGTGAAATTTCCATTTAAATATCAAAGGAAAATGATCCTTTTGTGAAATTGTGATGAGTGAACCCCAAGAACACTGTGTGTGTGTGTGTGTGTGTGTGTGTGTGTGTGTGTGTGTGTGTGTGTGTGTGTGTGTGTGTGTGTGTGTGTGTGTGTGTGTGTGTTCTTGCTTTGAACAGTTCCAGTGCATGGCTTGGTCGTAAACCGATCTGTGCCTGGCACGGGTCAGTAGTAGGGTTGTTGCGGTATACTGGCTTCACTGTATAATGTGGTTTGAAAATTGACGGTTATCATAGCACGTACATTTGCTTATCTACGGTATTGAAAAAACGCAATCGGACGGAGAAACTAATCTGTGCATGGGCATCTCCTTGACTCCGCTAGTGCCTGTTAGACTCAACAACTTGCTCAATACACACATACAGTACATGCAGTGGAGAAAATAGGCTGACATCACCAATCTCCATCCCCTGCCAAAAATAAATTTAAATTAGCAGCGTGGGATGACTTTGGAAAGAAACAAAAAGGGTCCTCGAGGATTGATATCCAGTTTGCAAAAAAAAGTGGATGCAAAGTGGCTGCCAAAGGAGGAAACACAGCAAACATGTTTGCCCCAAAAAATGCGTCATCGCTATCATGTTCTACATCCTGTCTTCTGACTATATCCATGTTGTCTGTCCATTCGGTAACCTCTGACTTGTGCAAAAAATTGGAATATCCCATAAAACATTTGCGAATAAAGCACTATTTCCATCCCGTGTGTTCAGGGTAACAAAATAGTCACTTCTGGTGAAACTGGTTCAAAGTATCAATACAAATGGAAGTTGTTGCAACCGGGAACCCACTGTGCCTCTTTTTTCCGATATAAGAAATTACTTGTGCTTCAGAGCGCCCAGATGAAACACTATCACAAACCTCATGTTATCTTGCCATTGGAGGTGGATGCCTGATATTTGGGAACGGATCAAGTGAAACAGTTCTCTGAGGTAATTATACCAAACCATTTTGATGACATTTCAGAATGACAAAAACAATATTTGAGATGCTGTACAATGAGATTGGTCCGCTGGTTAGTCGAGTTATGCCGCCCCACTGTGCCCCAGTTTACTTCTCTGCGGCAATTTTTCACGTGATGTGTTGAGGCAAAGACACATGGCTTTATTGATGTGCATTGAGAAATTTATTTGGTAAATTTGTTTCCATCGTAGTTACTGTGCATGTTTTCTTATCAAATAAAAAAAATTATTTGCCTCAAATGAGTGCATGCGTTTTTTTAATGCGCATTTTGGAGATTTTGTTCACATCTAGTGCTTCTATCCAGCGTTTTATATGCGATGTCCCAAAATTCACATAAAAATACATGGATGCAAACATGGCTACTGACCCCGATCTGAGTGTGTGAGAGTTAAAGGTACAGACACATGCAGTCTGGCTGCGCTGTTGTTCATTTACAGTATATATTAATAATCATAGGACATTATTTTAAAAGCTCATACAGCTGATGTTATTTTTCATTTAGTAGTTAATTTAACAGGCTATGTTAACATGCAAACAATAAGTTATTATAGAATTACTTACATTTTAGTCTCCGTATTGACTGTTTTTGTTCTGTTTCACCAACTGAAATAGTTCCAAACAAGGCCACAGAAGGTCCTGCTCTTTTTTTCCTCCTAATTTCTTTTGTTTAATCAGGAGATTTCTTATTTATTTTTATTTATTTTCAAAAGGGAGACTTTCAAATTTCATTTATAATAAAGTGTTTGTTCAACCAAAAAAAAAAAAAACCTTGTTTTTATTCCTTAAAGCGTCATTATAACTGATAATAATAATAATAATAATAGTAGTAATAATAATTGTGTAATTCCATGTATCGTGAATCTGTAATATTTTCAGAGACTGTTATCATACCGTGAAAATCTCATACCGTTGCAATCCTAGTCAGTAGAGGTCTTGCACTCTGGTGGAGGAATGCTCTTAAGTGGTGCCCTATCAAACACCCTTGTTGTATGATTACTTTGTTGGATGGTTGGAGAGTTGCTCATCAGTACGCCCAAGTAGTGGAGATTAGGCAGATGATTTCTGCCTGATGGTCAAGGTCCCAGCAAGGTCAAATGTCTGAAATAGTTTTTTTTTTCAATAGCTTCCTTCATGTTTTAAGTATATTTTAAGGGTATTTCTGGTATACAAATTAGTAACAAGAAAGAGTAGACTTTGTTGGTGGTGCAAGCATCGAGTTTGATTTTAATGCCATGGGGGTCGAGTTTGACTTGTTTCATACTGTACTAACCTCCTCAACAGGGTTCTTAGACTGACCTACTGAATCAGAATGAGGATGGGTTTATTGATAGAGACTTAAAAGCACTTTGGTAAAGCCCTATTCTGACGGAATTAAATTTACGTGGGGTCCTGGGTTAATTTCCTATTGTACTGATGCCTTGCTCTGATTTTATTTCCATTCAGCTAGGCCACATTGGTGTCACCAAAGTCAGTGGTCGTCTGATAATTTTAGTCCCATTCAGATACACATGTCCATGATTTTCTATGCCTCACATTGGGGGGGGGGGGGAAAGATGTTTGACCGCTGCTACTAGCCATATTCATTCATGTAGTGCACATATCAGTGACCATCCCCCAGATATTAAACACATCCTGAATAGTGAAATGAAAAATTTATGTATTCATTCATGTAAAAACAATATAAATTAGGCATGCTAGTTAAGTAGAAATCGAAACCTGTAAAATCTTAGTTAGCATGCTAATTTACAAATACAAATTCCTGCTTACATTTAAAAATCACTAAAGTCAAAATGTTATCACAATACAGCTGTGTTTTGTTTCTGGGAATGCTCGTCAAAGTGACGTGTCTCACTCTGATGTCCAAATTGGTTGATCAGTAGGATTCCCAGTGTTTGAATATGAATTGACATATTGCATGCTGGATAATTGTAGCTTTTGCTATTCGATGGGTGAAAACAGGAAAACAGCACAGCATTACAAATTCAGTTTAAACATGGTCAGTAAGCGATACGATCTTATGCAACAGAGTACTACAGTACATACCATGACATCATATATTTAGCTGAAGTTTTCCTTTAAATTAGTTTAGTTCAGTTTATAATGATAGTTAGGCTTGTGCAATGTAGATTTTTTTCCATTCCCAATGTGCCATTTAAAAAATAAAAGCCACATATATCGTTCAAGTTCTTTGGTTGGTCAAGTTGGTTTACTGAGTCACTCTAGGAAATGTACCTCTAACAATTTTGCTTCACCATCGTCTTCGTAGACGTACGGATGCCGTGTGTGTGTGTGTGTGTGTGTGTGTGTGTGTGTGTATATATATGTGTATAATCCAGAACCAGTAGCCTAAAAAAAGACAGGAAAATGTTGACATTTGTAAACAGTATGGCTGCCATATGCCAATCAATTCTAAGGAGGTGGAGCTGGTTCAGACAAACAGCTGTAATTTCTGATTGGTAAAATGGATTTGAACCAAACTTGAAAGTCATGTTCAGTATAAGGTTCTGAGGATGTCTGCTCAGATTGGGGGCATGGTCATTGAAAGGGGGGTAAAGTTCAAATAGCTGTTTCTTAGGAAATGTAAATCTGTTTGATCTGAGATTTGGTATGCTGCATCAATCTGCTAATTTGTAACTACATTTTTAAACATCAGTTACTTACTTCAAAAACATGGCCACCTGCAGCCAGTCAGATTGAAGCAGGCATTTCACAATGCTAATTTGCAATATTCTGAGGTCATACAAAGGGGGCAGAGCTAAGGTTTGATCATTTAACTTAGGACTGCTTGCATGGATTCGCATGAAACTTGAAATTCATGTACAGAACACAATTCTGAGGTCAAGAGCAAAGTTTGGAGCATGGTCATACAAAGGGGGCAGAGCTAAGGTTAGATTAGCTGTTTCTCAAGAATCGTAATTCTGATGGAGCTGAAATTTGGTATGGCGCATCAATGTTGTAATCTTTGGTTGTGCACACCAAAACAAGCATAGCTCTTGGAAAATAAGTCCTACAGTGAATATACTTTTTTTTAATGTGTTTGTTCCGATTCCAAAAAACTGCCCTTTGGACCCTTTAGCTTCCACTTTGTGACCCAATTTGTGATAATTTTCATAATATGTGAAACCTACTTTTGTGAATTAGTCCTAGGTTTTTTTTGGCTCATCTTCACAATTACAGTATCTAACTATTCAGCAAAGTGAAAACCTCAAAAATTATTAAAAACATGTTTATATTTGTAAACAGTATAGTCACCACGTCAATCAATTCTAAAGAGGTGGAGCTAGTTTACTCAAATAGCTGTAATTCATGACTGGTCATATGGATTTGAACCAAACTAGAAATACATGTTCAGTACAAGGTTCTGAGGATGTCTGCAAAATTTGGGGCATGCTCATACATAAAGGGTGGAGTCTAAGTCCAAACAGTTGTTTCTCAAGAACCATAAGGCCAATCAAGCTGAAATTTGGAAGTCTGCATCTACAGTATCTCACAAAAGTGAGTACACCCCTCACATTTTTGTAAATATTTTATTATATCTTTTCATGGGACAACACTGAAGAAATGACACTTTGCTACAATGTAAAGTAGTGAGTGTACAGCTTGTATAACAGTGTAAATTTGCTGTCCCCTCAAAATAACTCAACACACAGCCATTAATGTCTAAACCAAAAGTGAGTATACCCCTAAGTGAAAATGTCCAAATTGGGCCCAATTAGCCATTTTCCCTCCCCGGTGTCATGTGACTCATTAGTGTTACAAGGTCTCAGGTGTGACTGGGGATCAGGTGTGTTAAGTTTGGTGTTATCGCTCTCATACTCTCTCATACTGGTCACTGGAAGTTCAACATGGCACCTCATGGCAAAGAACTCTCTGAGGATCTGAAAAAAAGAATTGTTGCTCTACATAAAGATGGCCTAGGCTATAAGAAGATTGCCAACACCCTGAAACTGAGCTGCAGCACGGTGGCCAAGACCATAGAGCGGTTTAACAGGACAGGTTCCACTCAGAACAGGCCTCGCCATGGTCGACCAAAGAAGTTGAGTGCACATGCTCAGCATCATATCCAGAGGTTGGCTTTGCAGAATAGACGTATGAGTGCCGCCAACATTGCTGCAGAGGTTGAAGGGGTGGGGGGTCAGCCTGTCAGTGCTCAGACCATACGCCGCACACATCATCAAATTGGTCTGCATGGCTGTCGTCCCAGAAGGAAGCCTCTTCTAAAGATGATGCACAAGAAAGCCCACAAACAGTTTGCTGAAGACAAGCAGACTAAGGACATGGATTACTGGAACCATGTCCTGTGGTCTGATGAGACCAAGATAAACTTATTTGGTTCAGATGGTGTCAAGTGTGTGTGGTGGCAACCAGGTGAGGAGTACAAAGACAAGTGTGTCTTGCCTACAGTCAAGCATGGTGGTGGCAGTGTCATGGTCTGGGGCTGCATGAGTGCTGCCAGCACTGGGGAGCTAATGGAGGGAACCATGAATGCCAACATGTACTGTGACATACTAAAGCAGAGCATGATCCCCTCCCTTTGGAAACTGGGCCGCAGGGCAGTATTCCAACATGATAACGACCCCATACACACTTCCAAGACGACCACCACCTTGCTAAAGAAGCTGAGGGTAAAGGTGATGGACTGGCCAAGCATGTCTCCAGACCTAAACCCTATTGAGCATCTGTGGGGCATCCTCAAACAGAAGGTGGAGGAGCGCAAGGTCTTTAACATCCACCAGCTCTGTGATGTCGTCATGGAGGAGTGGAAGAGGACTCCAGTGGCAACCTGTGAAGCTCTGGTGAACTCCATGCCCAACAGGGTTAAGGCAGTGCTGGAAAATAATGGTGGCCACACAAAATATTGACACTTTGGGCTCAATTTGGACATTTTCACTTAGGGGTGTACTCACTTTTGTTGCCAGTGTTTTAGACATTAATGGCTGTGTGTTGAGTTATTTTGAGGGGACAGCAAATTTACACTGTTATACAAGCTGTACACTCACTACTTTACATTGTAGCAAAGTGTCATTTCGTCAGTGTTGTCCCATGAAAAGATATAATAAAATATTTACAAAAATGTGAGGGGTGTACTCACTTTTGTGAGATACTGTATGTGCTAATCTGTAAGTGGACTTTTCATGATCCCTAATTACAGAAAAAACATGGCCGCCATCGTCCAATCAGGGTTTAGTAGGCATTTGGCAAAGTTCCCATTAAGCTATCATGATGAAACTTGAATGGTAGTTTTAGGGATGGACCTACTAGCAGCTGATGCAGTCTAACTCAAATTGGCTAATGGGAGGTGCTATTCATATGCATAGGGGTTGGAGTTAAGTTCAAATAGCTTTTTCTCTGGAACCAAAAGTATGATTGAGGTGGAATTTGGTGTGCTGCATCGATCAGCTAATCTGTAACTGGATTTTAATCATCACTGGAAAAACATGGCCTTTTGACAGGCATTTTAAACAACTAGCATTTAACTATTATTACAAAACTTGATTTGAATTATGTTCATCTGTGGCACTATTTGTGCGGAGTGTTTGGACCCCACAAATTGCTGCTTGTCACTATTATTATTATTATTATTATTATTATTGATATATGAACTGTTGTTATTAAGTAAGTTTCATTCATAATGTTTCCCCCTTTAATCCGATATAAAATTTCATACTGATATGGTCAGTAATAATCGCTGTAACCGGTATAGCCATATACCGTGGCAAGCCTAATGTTGGCTTGACGGAGCCAACACTCTGTTTAACACTTTTAGCATTTTTAGCAGGCTCTGTCAAACCAATATCAAAGTTTGTTCGTGATCTTTAGATCAGTCTAGTAAATTGTCAGGCCTTTTAGGTTTTTTTTTTTTTTTTTTTTTTTTTTTTCTTTGCTGAAAACTTGAGACATTTTTGACTATTTACGTTTTTGACCTGAAAATTTTCAGGGCTTCCTGGTGGTGTCATTTAATATCAGAGTGTTCAGTACATCTGTGGAAATCTTTCCAGATTCACATCATTTGGCTCAGTGTCCATTTTTATTGGGGAGGAAAAGTATGTTTTTTGACATACTTTTGAGTGACGACAACTACACAAAATGCGTAATGTAATCAGAGTAAATGTCACTGGACATCGTGACAGTAGGCATGATTAAATTCTTATGTCATACATATCTAGACTGAGAGTTAAGGTATGATCAAATGTAAATTTGAAAGCATTCACTTGTGATCCTGTTGGTTTAACCAGAGAACATTTTTAGAAATCAGTGCTCCTAGTCCATGTAGTATAAATGTCACTTGGGTCAAAAGTTTGCTTATTGTGCCATTTTGGTTTCTTCGATTCTGTAGGCAGAGGCCAGACTTGCAGCAAAGCGAGCTGCCAGGGCAGAAGCACGAGACATCAGAATGAGAGAACTGGAGCGGCAACAGAAAGAGGTAATTAATTTATTCTCCGCCATTAGACAGGTATAGTAAAAATGCCAACATTTATAGAAAAAAGAGAGAACATTCCAAATGTCATTTTGTTTTCTGACATGCCCAAATATACTCACAACAGAGGTACAAAAACAAGATTATGACTTTTTAACATCAGCTTTTTGAGTTTTATTTCGGCATGTGATCAAGTTCACTGTGATTTGTGTTTTATGATATAAACTATGAAAAATTTATTACTTATATGCAATGATTTTTCTCCAAATAACCATGATTGCTGAGTGGAAGAACAAAGAGTTTTACTAAAAATGTTTTGAAAAAGCCATTGGTCGATGGTGTTCTTTCCAAAGGGTGAGGTTTCAGACTGAGAGTGGAGTCTGAAAGTGGAGTCTCATCTTTATCTATACAATTTTTTTTGGTGGTGATTTTGTATTTGTGTATTCATGCATTGTGTTGTTTTAGGTTAAAATAAATAGTTATAGTTGATTGAACCACTGTAGCTTTTTAAACGTGCATCTGAGTGTACCTGCTTAAATATGATTTAGTTTACATTTTGTAAACTGTGTGGCATTAAATATCAGATCATATACTTAATGTCTTTCTTTATGTTGTGTACAGTAAAACCTGATATGACTTTCATTTCTTTTTCCCATTTATAAAATCACAAGCCACATTTGTTCCAATGAGCTGCAGAATTTTTTTTTTTTTTCCCTTCTTCTGTGTTTTTCTGTTACAGTTCACTTACCACTCCTCATCCTCTAGTAAAAAGTGGGGGCAAATCCAGCAGTGGATGGTATGACATTAGTTTTGGAATGCATGGGTTTGTTCACTAACTGGAAACATTATGAGAGTCTCTAACAAATATGGTATATACAAGAATTGGCAAAACCACTGCCATTAATGATATGAAGAGCTTGAGTCTACTTTGTCAGCAAGTATGCTTGCATGTAGTTTGCTGATTATAGTGTGTATCTCAGGCACAATTGTTTGTTGTTGAAAAACTTACACTGTGTATACAGTACACTGAATACTCTCAAATTTATTTGGTTTGATTCCATTTTTTGGAGTAATATATTAATTTTAAGGTTTCTGAGGGCACAGATTGTTTACAAGCATTAGCTTTATTCCAATGACTGTATATGTGGGTGGGTGTCATAACAGGGATTCAAAAGTGAAGCCAAAATGTCTCTGAGGCACTCTAGTGGGTAACTGCAATACAGTTTTTAACCATGGACATTCCCATGTTAGTGAATGGGGAAAAGGATCCACACTTGCATTTCAAGGTACATCTCCACAAATTATTTTTGGGAATAGTGTTCTGTCATTTTTACACTTCCAGTTGACCTTAATCTCTGCCAATATTTTTCTTTATGATGAATGCATTTTATAGGAGTTATTTGATGATAAATAAAAGGGTGTGTTTGATGAGGCGATTGACAGTTTGGACATGACAGTTGAGCCTCATGAATGTGCATTCCTACAGACACCTAAAGCTTTTGAAAGTTCTGTAGCAAAGCCATGTCTTCTTCTGTAAACTGTTCTGATAGTGTTGATTTCTTTGCAGTTTTTCCAGTATGTTGCTTATTTTGATGTCTAAACTAGCTGATTGTACTGATATTATAACTAGCAAACCAGTGAGTGAGCAAAGTGATTGCATAAACCATCTCCACCAGTAGAACGAGTGAAGCATAAAGGAGTGCACTTCTCATACAGATGGATAACTTGCTGCATATGTCTGTTACCAGCCTCAGGCCTAGGGGTACAAATGCTTTCCTTGGTGGAAGAGAAAACGGACACAGGTGTTAAAGTAAATAAAGCTTTGGCATTCATTTATTAGACACTTACAAAACATTTGATTAGCATCAAAATATCAAAGGAAAAGGAATTATAAAATAAATCCAATTAAATTAAAAAAATGCAAATATACAAAACATTTACAATCCACATCATAATGATCTAATAAAAATAATCAAATGCTTGTGCTTAATGTAATTGACCCATATAGAAATCCATAAAATATTCAAAATACTCACACACTAGGCTCCATGAACAATGCCATTATATGTAACAGAATGATTAAAAATCTTAATTGGCTGGAGTGCTTGTAATAATACGATTAAACATGCATGGACAATCATTAAGATAGAGTATTCTATGGCATTTGGTTAATGTTTTCTTACATTCCTGAGTGATGATAAAAGTTAAGAAAAAGTTAAATTACTCCATCAATTTTTTAGCAAAGTTTGAATTGGCGTCAAACATAAATTTGCTCAATTAAGCTTAAAAACTCAGCTTTGATTACGAAATATGCACAAACACAACAGCAAAATGTTCATGGACACTTATGTTTTCTTTTAATGTGATACTATAAAATTAAAAAAAACCAATGCTTTATTAGCATAGATATTTTGGATAACAATCTAGATGGCAATACATGCATAAAAACAGCATTTTCATAACTTAGTGGATGAGAAAACAGACACCGGTGTTAAAGTGAATAAAGCGCTGGCACGGGGACAATGACTCTTTTTTCCTTTATTTATTTAAACTATTCTTCAACCTTTACACTTTTAAAAGATGTCTCCTGACATATTCTACACCAGCGGTTCCTAACCTTTTTGGCAGTGTGACCCACTATTAAGAATGACATTGTTCTGCGGGGGGCTGGGGATAGTAACAGGATTCTGGGAGCGCTGATATGCCATCATATCATGCTGCATGAAGTAAGCGGGACTGTGAATTACAACATAAGCTCCACTGTTAATATGAAGGTTGAACAAGACTGGAATAAGTAAACACTTCTCTTGGCTTTGCTGCACGTACCAATCTCCTTATTGCAGGCTCATCAAAATAGTCTTCTTTGACTGTCCTGTTCCCTTGCCACACTGCTATGAGACATGCTTTCTGTATATTCACCAATCTGGTCATCAATGGGGACAGGAAAACAGGAAAGTGTCAGCATCTACATTGGTTTTACATTGCTGATACTTTATATCAAAATGAAAATCTGAAAATTCTCCAGCCCAGCAATACCTAACTGCATTGAGTCTTACTGTACTGAGAATGTGAGTGAGTGGATTATTATCTGTAAATAGAGTAAAATTAGGAGTAGAGGTAGTTTCAGAATTTGTCACAGATTACCCACTTCAAGGCTAAGAACTCAAGCTTGCTAGGATGTGTGTGTTATTTTTCTTAACAGGCACAAGTGATGTAGATTCATACCCAGTTATTCAGAGTTTTATCTTGCTGGTGTGGATAAAGGTCTGCCCCTAGCCCTTTGTATGTAAGACAAAGGGTAAATTAAATTCTGGACAATCAAGAATACAGTGCTTATATGAAATCATCATACCCCTTTGAAATAGTCACTTTTTTTGTATTACAGCCTGAAATCAAAACCCATTAAAAATATATTTTTTTGTACCAGCTTTATTTACACATTCTGCCTTACAACATTAAAGTAACGTAAAAAGGCAACAGTTCGGAAACGTAAAAAAAAAAACTAGAATAACATAGTTGGAAAAGTGATCAATCCCATGATTTAATACTTAATACACCTTTTGGTTTAATTACAGCCATCAGTCTGTTTGGATACGTCTCTATTAGCTTTGCGTACCTAGAGTGGGGAATATTTGGCTGTCTTCAAGTCCATCCACAGATTTTCAATTGGATTTAGGTCAGGGCTCTGACTTGGCAACTCAAGGACAATCACCTTCCTATCCTTAAGCCACTGTGTAGTTTTTATGGCGGTGTGTTTAGGGTTGATGTCATGCTGGAAGATGAACCACCTGCCCATCTTCAGCTGTCTAGCAGAGGGCCGCAGGTTTTCCTCAAGAATTTGGGTGTACTTGGCAGCATCCATTTTCTCTTCAATCCTGACCAATTGCCCAGCCCCCGCTGAAGAGAAACACTCCCAGAACATAATGTTGCCACCGTAGGCAACATTAGGTATGGTGTGTTTTGGGTGGTGTGCTGTGTTTGGTTTTTGCCAAACATAACGCTGGCAGTTCAGTCCAAAAAGTTCAATCTTGGTCTCATCTGACCATAAAACCTTTTGCCACGTGGCAGTAGAACCTTCCAAGTGGTTTTTTGCAAAGCTTTTTCAGAAGAGGCTTCTTTCTTGCCACCCTGCCATACAGGCTAGCTTTGAGATTGTTGTCACATGCACAGACAGACCAATCTCTGCCATAAATACTTGTAAGTTGCCATTGGCCTCTTGGTAGCTTCCCTGATGAATATCCTCCTGGCTCGGTCATCCAGTTTGGAGGGACTGCCCGATCTTATCAAGGTGTTGGTGGTGCCATACACTTTCCACTTCTTAATAATGCTCTAAACTGTACTCTGAGGGATAGTTAAAGCCTTTGAAATCTTTTTGTATCCTTCTCCTAACTTGTGCCTTTCCACAACTTTGTCCCGGAGCCCTTTTGAAAGTACCTTTCCAATCATCGTGTATTCTTTGCATTGCCATGCACTACTAGTAATGGAATCATCATGGAACAGCCGATTTTCTTATGAAGTAATCAAAACCACTGCAATTGATGTCAGGTTGGGGGCAATTAGCATGGTGGGTGATCTGTTTGTACCTGAGCAAGTTTATAATGGTTACTCTAAGGGGCTGATCACTTATCCAAACCAGGTATTTCACTAATTAAATTTTAATAATTGTTCAGAATTTTTAAAAATGTTATTTCCAATTAGATGTCGAAGGTTATAATGTGTAAATACAGCTGGCAAAAGTTAGATTTAATTTATTTTAATTGCCAGAGTGTAACATGACAAAAGGTAAGGATTTTGACAGGGTGTGATGGTTTTCTATAGGCACTGTAGGTAGGTTATTCATCTTGTCTACAACCCTAGCCATGACCGCACTGTACTCATAGGACTGGAGTTATGGAAGTCAACTGTCGATGGGATTTTCACTTGACTGGTTTGGACATGGCAGCTCTTCCACCAGTCTCACTAAGAGTTTGCAAATGCTCAAACAAAGGTCATGCTAACCTGGAAAATCCTGGATGGTAGTGATGGTAACAAAGGAAGCTATGGCATGCCCTCACTTCCCCACAGTTCCAGATATTTTCTCTTTTAGCTGTAACACAGCCTCCTATACTTTGAGGTCTATCTGTATCCCTTCACCAGACACAAGACAGCTGACATATCAGTCTTGACACTTGAAAAGTTCACATTTTGCTGGCCTCCGCTTAATCCCACTGTCCCTCAATTACCCATTACTCATCTCAGGTCTGTGACATGGTCTGTGAAGGTTTTAGAATAACAAAGGACATTACTGACATATGGTGAACAGCCCTCATCCCGCAGGTCTTGAAGGACAACCTTCCATGCATCTTTGGAACGCTGCTGGCATATTACTTAATCCAAAGGGAAGACCCAGTGATATAGTCCCCAAGGTGTGCTAAAGGCAGTACAATGTTGTGAGCTTTCATTCATGAAGCTTTGGTGGTAAGCAGACTTTTTGTCATAAATAGAGAACCATGAATTTCCACCCAAATTGGCAAGGAGGTCTTTGATACCAGTGGGTTCCTATCTGAAATGGTCTTGCAGTTGAGTTCTCTGAAATCTACAGAGATGTAAGCTTGAATCCTTTTTTCCTTAGAATCCTTAGAATTTCCAGGGGCACCTCTATCCAGCCATCAAATAGGATGTGTTTTCTATTGGCCGCAGTAACGTATAGTGGTTCAGAGAGTAAACAGTCTTTAGGCATGATCTTCGCATCTGGTCGCTTAGTCTTCACCCACTCTCTTCCAATGACACTCACTTGTGCCCCTGTATCTAAAAGCATCTGTGTTTTGGCTCTGTTAACTGCACGAGACCAGACATTTTCTCAATGTTAATTACGGCTGGTTTCTCAGTGCTGGCAGTATTAACATGGAAAAGGGATGGTGGATTAAACTATCTCTTCCATGTTCTTTGTTAAGGCAGACTCTTAGGCATTTAACTGCATGATTGCAGTGTGATTAGCTTGGACTTCACCATCTACAGGTGTAGGTAGTTTTACTTGACTAGCCTGTTCGCCATCAGGCTGCTGAGTGGCACTAACTGTAGCTAGTCTGGGTTTTGTAAGTGAAGAAAAGCGCTTTGCCCTTTCTGCTTGTTGTTTGATCTAAAATTATTTTGTCAGTAACCTGAGGATCAGTGCGGTAAGGTTTGATGTCATGTCTGATATTACTACTTTTTTCATTTTACCCTTGGTGTATGAAGTGTATGAAGAAAGACTCCTTGCAGTAGTCTTTTGTCATAATTAAAATCATTAGCATTTTGTTATGAAGCAAGTAACACCCGTTGTCTAAGAGCAATTATTCTGTACAAACTGCTGTGGTGTTTCTTTATCTTGCTGTTTTATATTCCTCAGTTCCTGAAAAAGGTCTGTACTACTTTTATCCCTAATATCTAATTCAAGAAGCCTTTTTAATTCTGCTATGGTGAGATCATCTTTATTAGTAAGCAAATCCTTAAAAGACCCTCCTTATGTAACTCTCAGGATGACTTCAGAATCAGTAAACCCATCAACAATAGCCTCATCAATTTGTTTACAAATATGGGTGAAAGATGCTTCAGACCCTGAATCAGAAATCTGACCACCTTGAATTTTAAATTCTTGGTGAGGCAGAAATGTTGCAATATCAGAAATTCTCACAACATAATCTGGCACTTCTAAACTAACTATTTTTGTAGGTGTATTGTTATGATGAATAGAGAATACCAGATTGTCCATGGTAGATACTGAGTCTAAATTTGCAGAAGGTATTTCTTGTAGAGTTGGGTTGATCCTGTTGAACTGGTTACTTATGCTGAGGTCTAGGCAGGTCTTTAGTGGCTAACAGTTCACTGATTGCATCTTGAAGAGCAAGAAGGAAGGACATACCGGCATCTTCCACGCTTACAATACAGTGGAGGTTCAGAAAGCTTAGAAATTTCTGGATTGTCTTCATCTTCTAGAGAGGATGCTACCTGGTACAACTATGAAGCATTTAGCAGTGGTTGTTTCTTGTGAATCTCCCGCAGGAGCATGTGTCATGGTTCAAATGATTCCATCTTCTCTGAATGCCTGTTTCCTTGTTCTGGATGACCCTTACACCATGGCCAGCTCTTAACAAAGATCTCACAGACAGCACTTTATTAAGGGTATCATGGTTCTCGGACGGGCCCCCGATTTTTTAATTTTTTAAATTTTTTTATTTTATTTATTATTTTTTTCCCTGCCTCAGGTCTACTTTGTAGAAGAGAAAGGACACTGGTGTTAAAGTGAATATAGAGTGAATTAAAGTGAATTAAGCATCCATTTATTAGACACTCACAAAACCTAAATAAATATAAAATAAATCCGTAAAATAAAATAAATCTGCTTAAATTCAAAAATACTAATATCCAAAAAGTTTAGTTTATTTATTTGAAAAGGGACCAAGTACAAATTTTAAAATAAATGTTTCCATTTCATGCTTTGTACCGGACTATCCACATATAATGATCTAATATAAATAATCAAATGCTTGTGCTTAATGTAACTGACCGATATAGAAATCACACAAGTGCCATGTGCATTTAAAGCCTAAGCCCAATGAGCAATGCATTACATGAACAAGAATGATTAAAAATCTTAATTGCCTGGAGAGTTTGTAATAATACTATTCAACATACATGAACAATCATTAAGATAGAGTATTCTATCTGATTCATGTTTTCATACATTCCTGAGTGCTAACAAAGATAAGAAAAAGTTAAATTACTCCAGGAACACTGTTTGAAATGGCGTCAAACAGACCTTTGCTCAATTCAGCTTAAAAACTCCACTTTGATTGCAAAATATGAACAAACACGACAGCAAAATTTTCATGGATACTTGTATTTTAATGTGATACTATAAAATGGATCAATTCCTAAAAAATGCTTTATTAACTATATAGTTAACTAATAAAAAAATATTGGGGTGGGGGGGGGGCTATGTGCTATATAGTCAGAAAGTGTCATTGTGCAACCAGGAAATTCAGTATATTTTTAACATGAAATCTGTTTTGTTGAAGCAACTGTTCACTGATGGAGACTTATGTTTGTGTGCAAAACTTTGTGTTTGTGGCAATGACAGTCCTAAAGCTATCACAGCAATTGCAGTCCTAAGCCATCATAGCAAAACTGTTTATCATTTGCAGTCCAAAGCCATCTTCGTGGTTTCTGAGTGGTACCATCCACAGTAATCTCCTGTATCTTTAGGCTGTTCATATGGTGCCATGCTCAGGAACAGCGAGTGGATTCCAAGTTTATAAGAACTCCAACCAGAAGTAGGGCATCAGGATGGATCAGGCAGGTCGGAAGAGCAGAAGGGCTCAGGATCACTGGTATCTCAGGAGCTTGTAGCATGTGTAGCTCAATTCTGAGATGAAAGAAGGCTATCCTAGTAATATCTACATGAGCTTCAAATAAAAGCCTGCAGTCAATAATCACACCAAGGTCTTTTACTACTGCACATGATTAAACAGAAAGGCCATCCAGAATTACTATGGAATCAGAAAGCTTACTTCTAGCTGCATGTGGTCCTAGTACAAGTACTTCTATTTTGTCAGAATTAAGTAAAAGGAAGTTAATATGCATCCAGTGTCTAATGTCTTTTACACATTCCTCAACATATTTAAGCTGGTGTCTCATCTGGCTTTGCTGAAACATACAACTGTGTGTCATCTGTATAACAGTGGAAGCTAGTACTATGTTTACAAATAATTTTAAACAGAGGTAGCATATATAAAGAAAAAAGCAGTGGGCCTAAAACAGAACCTTGCGCAAAACCAAACTTTACCTTAGTTTGCATAAAGAAGTGACAAATCTACAAACCTTTGCTACTTTCCTTAGAAGAGTGCCTGTACTGCACTGCGAGTGCGAGGTCTTGCTTTCCTGCCTCAGACACACCTCTCTCTGCGTTTGCTCTGTTCATTGAGTGGCAGAGAGGAGCAGTCACACACACATCAGTGTGAGAGAAAAAATAAGAGACATTCTGTCGCTTCTGACTATCTGTCTGAGTGATCATTTTAAATGTAAAAATACAGTGGGTATAGAAAAGAATCACCCCCATTTAAAATAATTAGAGATGCACTGATTGACTGGCCAGGGACCGGAATCGGCTGATTTTCCGCATGCTCGGCCTGGACCGGTGACCGCCCGGTCAGTCTCACGTCTTTCCGATTCCGAGCCGGTCCGTGTTGTTGCCAGCGGCACAGGCAATAACATCACAGCTACGCTCACAGCCGCATGTAAACATGTCGTAGGCAAAAACCCATTGACCTACTGGAGGATCAACAGAGATGGTTTCCCTGAGCTTGCTCCACTTGCCCGAGCCCCTACCTCTCTGCTCCATGTACAAGCGTTGAGAGTGATGGCTTGTTTAGCTTGGCTGGACATGTGATAGATGAAGGGAGAAACTGATTATCAGGTGAAAAGGCAGAGATGCTCCTGTTTGTGAAGGAAAAACTTGCCATTAATGCTCAAGTATACATATATTGGCAACATAGAAAAAGTGCCTTGTGTAATGCTTTACACAGAGAGGCTGGATAGCTTGCCTGAATGGTTGTAGCCAGGTGTAAGCAAAACTCACGTATCTGATATTTCACAGTGGTTTATTATCAGCGTTGTCGATCCCCCGCACACATGGGGCAGTTTGCAAAACACTCCTCTAACAACTGTGTTACTGAACATAAATAAAACAGGGCAAAGAGCAACAGAAATATAACCAGGCTTTACATGCATACATGCGATGATCATAGCTCGCGCTCCGTCTACAGACTGCCCACTCATCAGTGAGGGAGTAAGAGAGAGCGTTCCGCCTTAAAGGGGCAGTAACTAATTCTACTTCTTACACTTGTTATTTAATTATTAGCCGCTGCACCTATTAATATTTGGAACAGTATTGTACACTTCAGTTTTGTTCATAGGCTTGTAATCTTTGGACTTTTGTGAGACGAGTAAAAAAGAGAAAAAGGTCAATTTATAAACACAGTGGGAAATGATATCTGTTTTGTTCTATAAAGCAACTCATTTTCAGTTAATTGTTATTTCTGTAACTTAGTGCAGTTTGGGGGAAATTGTAATGTTTAATAATTATTTTATTATGAAAATAAAATTTTGCATTGAAGAAAAGTAGATTATTGTTTGTATATGCTGTCAATTATAGTTCTTAGAAAGAAAATCGGAATCGGCAAAAATCGGTATCGGCAGGTCACACTTACAAAAAAATCGGAATCGGCCAAAAAAATTGCAGTCGGTGCATCTCTAAAAAATAATCACATTTTGTTGCTTTTCAGCCTGAAATGAAGACGGACACAGTTTTTGTTTTATCCAGCTGTATTTACTCAGTGCAACTTATAACATCCAAGTGAAAGATAACACCAACATGTCAGAATTTTTTTTTTTTTTAAATTAAAAAACAGTCACTGAGTTGGAAAAAGGATCACCCCCTTGCTTTAATTTGCCTTATTTTTTTTAATTACAGCCTTTACTGTGTTGGGATATGTCTCTACTAACTTTGCACATCTAGACTTTGCAATATTTGCCCACTCTACTTTGCAGAACTGCTCAAGTTCAGTTAAATTTGATGGTGACCGTTTGTGGACTGCAGTCAAGGCATTCCACAGATTTTCAATGGGGTTTAAGTCTGGGCTCTGACTAGGCCATGCAAGGACATTCACCTTTTTCTCCTTCAACCACTGTGTGGTCAGTTTTGCTGTGTGCTTTGGGTCATTGTCATGTTGGAAGGTAAACCTTCTTCCCATTGACAACTTTCTGGCAGAGGGCAGCAGATTTTCCTCAACAATTTGACGGTATTTTGCCCCGTCCATTTTCCTTCTATCCTGACAAGTGCTCCAGTCCCTGCTGCAGAGAAACACCCCCATAACGGGATATTACCACCTCCATGCTTTACTGTAGGAATGGTGTTATTCGGATGGTGAGCTGTATTGGATTTCCGCCAGACATATCGTTTGGTGTTGAGGCCAAATAATTAATCTGACCATAACACCTTTTTCCATGTGGCCTCAGAATCTTCAAGGTGCGTTTTGGCAAAGCTCAGTCGTGGGTGGCTTTTTTTCTTGCAACCCTCCCATATACGCCACATTTGTGGAGAATTTGTGATATTGTTGTCACATGCACACAATGACTACTCTTTGTCATAAATTCCTGCAACTGCTTCAGAGTTGCTGTAGGCCTCTTGGTAGCCTCTCTGACCAGTTTCCTCCTGCCTCTTTCATCCAGTTTGGAGCGACATCCTGATCCAGGGAGGGTCTGTGTTGTACCAAATACCTTCCACATCTTAATAATAGACTTCACTGTGCTTCTGGGCATTGATAAATCTTTTTTGTATCCATCTCCTGACTTGTGCCTGTTCACAACTTTATCCTGGAGATCTTTTGACAGTGCCTTGCCACCCATAGTTGATTTTTTGCTTCAGGTGCACTATAAAATGCTCCAGGAAAGCTCTTTTCATGCTGAGCTAATCAAAATGACCACAGCTGATCACAGTTGAAAGTCAAATGGCTTTGTGTGCCATTGAGAAAGTGATTAGCTACACTTTGAGTTTACAAGTCATTTTTAGGAGGGGGGTGATCCTTTTTCCAACTTAGTGATTCTATTTATTTATTTATTTATTTTATTTTTTCTGACATGTTGGTGTTGTATCTTTCACTTGGATGTTATAAGTTGCACTGAGTAAATACAGCTGGATAAAACAAAAACTGTGTCCGTCTTCATTTCAGGCTGAAAAGCAACAAAATGTGATTATTTTAAAGTGGGGTGATTCTTTTCTATACCCACTGTAGCCGAAATCACAGCACAGCACAGAAAAAAAATATGTACAGTGCCCTCCACTAATATTGGCACCCTTGGTAAATATGAGCAAAGAAGGCTGTGAAAAATTGTCTTTATTGTTTAACCTTTTGATCTGTTGTTCAAAAAATTCACAAAAATAACAGTTGCAAACACAACACAGGTTTATTTATTTAAAAAAAAAAAAAAAAACTGTTAAATATATGTGGCACAATTATTTGCCTCTGTCCCAACTTTTTTTTGAGTGTGTTGAAGCCATCAAATTCTAAATTTGTTTATATTTACAAAATACAATTAAGTTGGTCAGTGAAAACATTGAATATCTTTTCTTTGCACACTTGTCGGTTAATTAAAGTGTCAGAGTGAGACTTGACAAAATATTTTTGTTTTTATTGCATTTTAGAAAAAATCCCAACTTTTATGGAAATGGGATAGTATATACAGTACTGTGCAAAAGTTTTAGGCAGGTGTGGAAAAAATGCTATACAGTAAGAATGCTTTCAAAAATAAACATGTTAATAGTTTATATTTATCAATTAACAAATTGATAATAAGTGCAAAGTGAGTGAACAGAAGAAAAATCTACATCAAATTTTGCCTTCAAAACAGCATCAATTCTTCTAGGTACACTTGCACAAAATCAGGGATTTTGTAGGCATATAGTCCAGTGTATGATTACACAATTATACCAAACAGGTGCTAATGATAATCAATTCAATATGTAGGTTAAAACACAATCATTAACTGAAACAGAAACAGCTGTGTAGGAGGATAAAAACTGGGTGAGGAACAGCCAAACTCAGCTAACAAGGTGAGGTTGCTGAAGACAGTTTACTGTCAAAACTCATACACCATGGCAAGACTGAGCACAGCAACAAGACAGAAGGTAGTTATACTGCATCAGCAAGGTCTCTCCCAGGCAGAAATTTCAAGGCAGACAGGGGTTTCCAGATGTGCTGTCCAAGCTCTTTTGAAGAAACACAAAGAAACGGGCAACGTTGAGGACCGTAGAAGCAGTGGTCGGGCAAGGACACTTACTGCAGCAAATGAAAGACACATCAGGCTTACTTCCCTTCACAATCGGATGTCCAGCAGTGCCATCAGCTCAGACCTGGCAGAAACCAGTGGGACCCTGGTACACCCATCTACTGTCCGGAGAAGTCTGGTCAGAAGTGGCCTTCATGGAAGACTTGTGGCCAAAAAGCCTTACCCATAGAAAGCCATAGAAAAATGGCAGCAGGTGCTCTGGACTGATGAGTCACAATTTGACATATTTGGCTGTAGCAGAAGGCAGTTTGTTTCCGAAGGGCTGGAGAGCGGTACACAAATGAGTGTTTTCAGGCAACAGTGAAGCATGGTGGAGGTTCCTTGCATGTTTGGGGCTGCATTTCTGCAAATGGAGTTGGGGATTTGGTCAGCATTAATGGTCTCCTCAATGCTGAGAAGTACAGGCAGATACTTGTCCATCATGCAATACCATCAGGGAAGCATTTGATGGCCCCAAATTTATTCTGCAGCATGACAATGACCCCAAACATACAGCGAAAGTCATTAAGAACTATCTTCAGCATAAAGAAGAACAAGGAGTCCTGGAAGTGATGGTATGACCCCCACAGAGCCTAATCTCAACTTCATCGAGTCTGTCTGGGATTACATGAAGAGAGAAGCAACTGAGCCTGCCTAAATCCACAGAAGAACTGTAGTTAGTTATCCAAGATGTTTGGGCCATCTTACCTGCCGAGTTCCTTCAAAAACTGTGTGCAAGTATACCTAGAAGAATTGATGAATTGATGCTGTTTTGAAGGCAAAGGAGGTCACACCATATATTAATTTGATGTAGATTTTTCTTCTGTTCACTCTGCATTTTGTTAATTGATAAATATAAACTAACATGTCTATTTTTGAAAGCATTCTTACTTTACAGAATTTTTTCACACCTGCGTAAAACTTTTGGAGAGTACTGTATATTTGGAATTTAAAAAGAAGAAATAAAGAATATGTTTCAATGAAATGTCTTATATAGTCCTTGAAAACAAACAACAAAATAGCGATTGAAAAGTCCTTCAAAGTCCTGGAATGTGTTTTATTTCTTACATAATGACAGAAGTGCCGATTTGTTTAAGGATGTTGAAAATACGAGTTAGCCGAGTTGTTTGGGCATTTGTTTATTCTGTTACAGCGTGTTGTTTTGCTAAACTCTGGGAATCTCTAATAGGTTTTGTTCATTGTATTTTTTTATCATTTATCAAGTTAATTTCTCTATTTTTTTCCACTCCTTTCCTTGGTTCCTGATCTGTCCTCTACTCCACTTCAGGCTGACACAGAAAAGGCCTGCCACGGCAATCAATCCAGAAGCCAGAGTCGCAGAGTTTGTATCTCCTGTTTCTTGTCTTTTGTATAGTTATTTCCATCTCCACTGTTTTCCCCTCTGTTATCGGCTGTGTTGTCTTGTTTCCCTTCTGGTATTCGGCTTTGTTCTCTAACCTCCACCCCAATCCCCAATTCCTCAATTTTTTTCCTCAGAAGGGCCTGGAAGATGATGCCATGTTCATCCACAGCAGTGGAAGTTATAGGGTTTGTAACAGTTTGTTGAATCTAATGTTTTGTCTTTTACTGTATGCGAAGCATGTTGGGTATCCTTCAACCTCTAAAATTCCCAGATTCTTATTGTGTTATTCATTATTCAATTACTACTAGACTTGTGATATTTTTTTTTTATTCCTGATTGTGATTTCTCCATTTTATCTCTTATAATATAATATCATATAATATAATGTATCTAGAACATATATATATATATATATATATATATATATATATATATATATATATATATATATATATATATATATATATATATTTTTTTTTTTCATGATTGAGTCAGAAGAGAGTGCTGCTGAATGGGTGTCATTTTTTCCAGTGTTACTTTCACAGACACATAAGTGAAATACATAGTCTCTTGTAGCGGCTCACACACACTCACAGCCTCAACCCACACTCCAAAACTAAAATACTCATAAAGCAGTGTACCTAAACATTAGCCCTACTCTCTAATACTAGCATACGTTGGGGTACACACCCTCCTATGCAAAATGTGTAACAGTTGTTAGGTCTAGTAATATAATCAGCAATAAATGGCACTACATTTTGTGGCAACCTAATATCGTGCAGTGACGATAATATTGTTATATCACACAAGCCTAGTTACTACTATGAATTATTCAGTAACTACAGTGAAGTAAAAGGAGGGTGTGTAGTTACAACATGGGGAATGCAAGTTTGGGTGTTTAAGAGGCTAACCCTTACTCTCCAGTTAATTTTAATTATCACTATTAAGCTCTGAAACAATGTTCCATATATTACAGATGTAAGCTGTATTGGGTGGTTTAAAATTTAGATTTAAGACGTACAGATCGTACTCAACCAGAATAAGTTTTTGCCGCTGGCAGGTACCACCACAGGTGCGGTGGCAATATGCATTTGCTGCTCTTGACTGCTAAGTGGGGCTATAAACACAGATTTTAGGGGGTGGACATGTCATAGCTCATTTTCATAGTCAACGAAAATGTAGCAGTCAACCGCACCTTGCCAATGGGCTAGATTTGACAGTTGCGGTCAGTGGAGAATACACGAAAAACACTATCTGTATGTTAAAAACAAGTAATATTAACAGAACAAAATTTAGTACTCAAAAGCCCGTGTCAGCATTTGTTGTTTAGAATGAATTCAAGCCGAATAGTCAATGTACTGTAAAATGTATGTACTACTACCCCGTATTTTATTTTATTAAACTTTAGAAAGATGTGCGTTATTATTTATATCAGTGAATCTTGTATTATTTTGTCCTTACAATAAAATTAAAATGACAGAAAAGGTGGATTAATCTGCATGGGAGCATTAAGAGTGGATGCCTAGTTGTCTAATACTCTACATTAGGCTTTATGTCAAATGTTGTGACGCATTATTTAATATTTGTCACAAATACAAACTTTTGAAATGTGCATTTAATAATTAGAAATGTTGCATTTCAGCAGGTGCTTTGTTATTCGTTATCTGTCCTTTTATTAGTAGTAGGTTTATTATTAATTGAAACTTAATGAAAACTTAA
This sequence comes from Cranoglanis bouderius, assembly GCA_023630585.1. Lineage (NCBI taxonomy): Eukaryota > Metazoa > Chordata > Actinopteri > Siluriformes > Cranoglanididae > Cranoglanis > Cranoglanis bouderius. The sequence continues at coordinate 16,114,737 of CM042570.1, forward strand.
ATAAAAACTTTGTTAATTTTCTATTAACCAATGTTGACAGACAGCATTTGTTTTCCCATTCTTTGTGATGCTATTATGGTCAACCGTTTGGTTTAATAAATAATGGCAACATTTCACTAAATTTGTTACATTCCAGTAGAGCCTCCATTGCTCTGTACCACAGCTGGCAAAACCTTCTGAAGGTTTTCAGTATATCTGTTGCCAGCGATTATCATCAGGGGATTGCATTGGAAAGTCACAGTGGCCTCAAGAAGCTCGTCTTTATTCCTTGGCTTGGCCTCATGTCTGCCGAACTCCTTCAGTGCATGCCAAACCAGCTCGATTGGACTGAGATCTGGTGATCTGCAGGCAAACAGTGAACATATTGGATGAATTAGTCACATGCACACTTCATAAACGACTTCATCTAAAAAAAAAATTACCCGGGATATACATATAAGAAAAATACTCAGCTGGTGTTTACCAGCATGGTGTAAAGCGCCTTATAGAACAGCGAAGGTTAAAAGGTGCTATATAAGTGTAGACCATTTACCTGTGATCAGCCATGTAGTTTAACTTTTACCTTGGAAGAATCGATAAAAACACTTCAAAGTATTGTGTACAGTGCTGCAAAAAAGTATTTTCCCCATCCTGATTTCTTCTGTTTTTGTGTACAGTTGCAATCAAATTTATTCAACCCCCATTGCAAATCAGGTTTATTGTAAATATTTACAGACATTCAATGTTTGCAATGAACAAATCAAACAAAAGCAATTGAAATAGCTCAACACAATGAATGCTTCAAGTGGTTTTCCCAAATTCAGCTGAAAATGCAACTTTTCTACAGTCTCAAAATTATTCAACCCCCTGAATAGAATCCCTCAGAACAGCACAAATATGCAAAACAGATGTTGTCTCAAGCACTCGCGATGCAACTAAACAAGGGTTTCATTAGTTGCACCAGGTGTGCTTGATCTGGAACACATGAAATACCTGAACTGGCTAGGGGTTTGCAGAGTGTCACGTTTGACTGCATGTTAGAAATATGGCTATGTCAAAAGAATGGTCCAAAAAGGTAAGAGAAGAGATCATCGCCCTTCACAAACAAGGAACAGGATGCAAAAAGATAGCGAAGGCACTGAATGTTCCTAGAGTCACTGTTGGAAGCATAGTTCACAAGTTCAAAGTTAAGGGAACAGTGGTTACACTACCTGGACGGGAAAAGGAAAAAGGAAGCTATCAAAGGCTGCAACCAGATTTCTGAGAAGGCAGGTTGTGAAAAACCATCGAGTGACTGCAAAAGACCTGCAGCAAGACTTGGTGGCAACAGGCACTGAAGTTTCAGTGAGTACAGTAAGGCGCATACTAAACGCAGAAGGTTTCCATGCCAGAACTCCCAAGACGTACACCACTACTGACCCAAAAGCACAAGAAAAGTTGGCTCCAATATGCTGAAAATCATATAAATAAGCCAAAGAAGTTTTGGGATTCTGTTCTGGGGAACTTTTCGGCATGATGGATCAGCGGTATGTCTGGAGGAAGAAGAATGAAGCATACACTGAAAAGAACACTGTCCACAGTCAAGCATGGTGGTGGCTCTGTGATGCTCTGGGGCTGCTTTACATCCTCTGGCACTGGAAACCTGCAGCGTGTGGAAGGCAAGATGGATTCATTTGAAGTATCAGGAAATACTAGGAGAAAACGTCATGCCGTCTTTGAGGAAGCTGAAGCTTGGGCGCCATTGGACTTTCCAGCAGGACAATGATCCCAAGCATACCTCAGATTTCACCGAGGCTTGGTTGCAGAAGTAGTCCTGGAAGATTCTAAAGGGCCACCATACTCGCCTGACTTGAACCCCATAGAAAATCTCTGGTGGGATTTGAAGAAGGTGGTTGCAGCATGCAAACCCAAGATTACTACTGAAATGGATGCCACTGCTCATGAGGAATGAGCTAAGATTCCTCAGGATCGCTGCCAGAAGCTGTTGTCTGGTTATACATCTCGTTTGCAGCAGGTCATAACAGCAATATGGTGCTCTACGAAGTATTAAAGATGATTGCCATGAAGGGGTTGAATAATTTTGAGACTGGAGAAGTCATTATATGTTGCATTTTCAGTTGAATTTGGGGAAACTACTTGAAGCATTCTTTGTGTTGAGCTATTTCAATTGCTTTTGATTGATTTGTTAATTGCAAACTGCTGAAAGTTTGTACATGTTGACAGTAAACCTGATTTGCAATGGGGGTTGAATAATTTTGATTGCAATTGTATATCTGTACTAAATTGTTTCAGAGATTAAAACAAAAATCTAAGATAAAACAAAGGCAGCCTGAGTAAACACAAAATACAGTTTTTAAATTAGTTATTTATTGAACGTTTTACTTTACAACTAACGTCTTACTTTAAATTTACACCGATTTTTACAGACACAGATCAGATGTATGCATTTATCAAATATAACCACTTGAATGTGATATACACACAGATACAGTACTGTGCAAAAGTTTTAGGCAGGTGTGAAAAAATGCTGTAAAGAATGCTTAAAAAAATACGTTAGTTTTTTCAATTATATTTATATATAATATTTATATATAATATTTATCAATTAACAAAATGCAAAGTGAGTGAACAGAAGAAAAATCTCCATCAAATCAATATTTGTTGTGACCACCCTTTGCCTTCAAAACAGCATCAATTCTTCTAGGTACACTTGCACACAGTTTTTGAAGGAACTCAGCAGGTAGGTTGGCCCAAACATCTTGGATAACTAACCACAGTTCTTCTGTGGATTTAGGCAGCCTCAGTTGCTTCTCTCTCTTCATGTAATCCCAGACAGATTCGATGATGTTGAGATTAGGCTCTGTGGGGGTCATACCATCACTTCCAGGACTCCTTGTTCTTCTTTACACTGAAGATGGTTCTTAATAACTTTCGCTGTATGTTTGGGGTCATTGTTATGCCGCAGAATAAATTTGGGGCCAATCAGATGCCTCCCTGATGGTATTGCATGATGGATAAGTATCGCCTGTACTTCTCAGCATTGAGGAGACCATTAATTCTGACCAAATCCCCAACTCCATTTGCATTAATGCAGCCCCAAACTTGCAAGGAACCTCCACCATGCTTCACTGTTGCCTGCAGAAACTCATGAACAGGTGAACAAACTGCCTTCTGCTATAGCCAAATGTGTCAAATTTTGACTCCTCAGTCCAGAGCACCTGCTGCCATTTTTCTACACCCGAGTTCCTGTGTTTTCATGCATAGTTGAGTTGCTTGGAGGTATGGCTTTTTGGCCTCACGTCTTCCATGAAGGCCACTTCTGACCAGACTTCTCTAGATGGGTGTACCAGGGTCCCACTGATTTCTGCCAGGTCTGAGCTTATGGCACTGCTGGACATCTTCCAGTTGCAAAGGGAAGTAAACCTGATGTGTCTTTCATTTGCGGCAGTAAGTTTCCTTGGCCGACCACTGCGTCTATAGTCCTCAACATTGCCTATTTCTTTGTGCTTTTTCAAAAGAGCTTGGACAGCACATCTGGAAACCCCTGTCTGCCTTGACATTTCTGCCTGGGAGAGACCTTGCTGATGCAGTATAACTACCTTCTGTCTTGTTGCTGTGCTCAGTCTTGCCATGGTGTATGAGTTTTGACAGTAAATGGTCTTCAGCAACCTCACCTTGTTAGCTGAGTTTGGCTGTTCCTCACCCAGTTTTATTCCTCCTACACAGCTGTTTCTGTTTCAGTTAATGATTGTGTTTTAACCTACATATTGAATTGATTATCATTAGCACCTGTTTGGTATAATTGTTTAATCATGCACCTGAATATATGCCTTCAAAATCCCTGACTTTGTGCAAGTGCACCTAGAAGAATTGATGCTGTTTTGAAGACAAAGGGTGGTCACACCAAATATTGATTTGGTGTAGATTTTTATTCTGTTCACTCACTTTGCATTTTGTTAATTGATAAATATAAACTATTAACATGTCTATTTTTGAAAGCGTTCTTACTTCACAGCATTTTTTCACACCTGCCTAAAACTTTTGCACAGTACTGTACGTGTACGCACATATCTTTATTTTGTACCGTCTGAAATTTGGACTTCAGTCTTTACACATTTTACACACTATTGTTTACAAGTTAAAAATATTTCTTTAATGTATATAAATATTTTCTGTTTTAGCATTGCCTACAAGACCTAACATTCCTTATTTCATCATATACTGTATTTACACATCATTGTAGCCTAAGAACACATCAAATGTACAGTATCTCACAAAAGTGAGTACACCCCTCACATTTTTGTAAATATTTTATTATATCTTTTCATGGGACAACACTGAAGAAATGACACTTTGCTACAATGTAAAGTAGTGAGTGTACAGCTCGTATAACAGTGTAAATTTGCTGTCCCCTCAAAATAACTCAAAACACAGCCATTAATGTCTAATCCGCTGGCAACAAAAGTGAGTACACCCCTAAGTGAAAATGTCCAAATTGAGCCCAAAGTGTCAATATTTTGTGTGGCCACCATTATTTTCCAGCACTGCCTTAACCCTGTTGGGCATGGAGTTCACCAGAGCTTCACAGGTTGCCACTGGAGTCCTCTTCCACTCCTCCATGACGACATCACAGAGCTGGTGGATGTTAGAGACCTTGCGCTCCTCCACCTTCCGTTTAAGGATGCCCCACAGATGCTCAGTAGGGTTTAGGTCTGGAGACATGCTTGGCCAGTCCATCACCTTTACCCTCAGCTTCTTTAGCAAGGCAGTGGTCGTCTTGGAGGTGTGTTTGGGGTCGTTATCATGTTGGAATACTGCCCTGCGGCCCAGTATCCGAAGGGAGGGGATCATGCTCTGCTTCAGTATGTTACAGTACATGTTGGCATTCATGGTTCTCTCAATGAACTGCAGCTCCCCAGTGCCAGCAGCACTCATGCAGCCCCAGACAATGACACTTCCACCACCATGCTTGACTGTAGGGAAGACACACTTGTCTTTGGACTCCTCACCTGGTTGCCGCCACACACGCTTGACACCATCTGAACCAAATAAGTTTATCTTGGTCTCATCAGACCACAGGACATGGTTCCAGTAATCCATGTCCTTAGTCTGCTTGTCTTCAGCAAACTGTTTGCGGGCTTTCTTGTGCATCATCTTTAGAAGAGGCTTCCTTCTGGGACGACAGCCATGCAGACCAATTTGATGATGTGTGCGGCGTATGGTCTGAGCACTGACAGGCTGACCCCCCACCCCTTCAACCTCTGCAGCAATGCTGGCAGCACTCATACATCTATTCTGCAAAGTCAACCTCTGGATATGATGCTGAGCACGTGCACTCAACTTCTTTGGTCGACCATGGCGAGGCCTGTTCTGAGTGGAACCTGTCCTGTTAAACCGCTGTATGGTCTTGGCCACCGTGCTGCAGCTCAGTTTCAGGGTGTTGGCAATCTTCTTATAGCCTAGGCCATCTTTATGTAGAGCAACAATTCTTTTTTTCAGATCCTCAGAGAGTTCTTTGCCATGAGGTGCCATGAGGTGCCATGTTGAACTTCCAGTGACCAGTATGAGAGAGTGTGAGAGCGATAACACCAAACTTAACACACCTGCTCCCCATTCACACCTGATACCTTGTAACACTAACGAGTCACATGACACCGGGGAGGGAAAATGGCTAATTGGGCCCAATTTGGACAATTTCACATAGGGGTGTACTCACTTTTGTTGCCAGCGGTTTAGACATTAATGGCTGTGTGTTGAGTTATTTTGAGGGGACAGCAAATTTACACTGTTATACAAGCTGTACACTCACTACTTTACATTGTAGCAAAGTGTCATTTCTTCAGTGTTGTCCCATGAAAAGATATAATAAAATATTTACAAAAATGTGAGGGGTGTACTCACTTTTGTGAGATACTGTATATATTTCAATTACGATATATCAACAGGTGCATTATATAATTCTTTAGAAAACACTGTTACATAAACTCTTCAATGCAGAGTGATTGAAGATTTCAATTCTGGCTGGGGGATGACTACGAGTGAGTGACTGTGACAGTTGCAAAACAAAAGGAGAGTGAGGGGTCAGTTTATGTGGGGAGTAAGAGAAGGAGCTCCTCGTTTGGGGAGTATGAGAATTCTTGCGCATTTTTAGGGATTCCAGTGTTAATCCGTTCACATTTACTTAACATTGTTATTATTATTTTAGTTTATATTATTATTATTATTATAGAACGAACACTCTTCCAAACCTGATTTCATGCACCAGTTTGACGAACTGCTCACTCGACAATCCAAACAGCCTGCGACAGGTACCTCGGGAGCTGTTTTTTGTGACACAGCAGCTAGGGTGTTATGTCAGACAGGTGTGTGAGGTAGGGGGAGGGGTGCATTTTTTCTAATGTTTGTCACAAAGCCACTAACCCAGCAGCTGGGAAACACAAAAAACTGTCCACTGCAGCCTCATGCATGAAGTTAAAGAACTTTTTGTAATCCAATTTAATAGCATCTTCTAAATAAAATTTCCTCATTTGTCGATGCTTCCCCAATCTTCACTATAACAATTATCGAGTATCCAAATCTCTTTGTAAACAATGTGTCCAAACAACACAAACAGTTGGCGGCGTTAGTTGAGCTCGTGATTCAGCCAGTACGAGCTCCTCGTTTCGCTCCAGACCCAGAGTTTGGTTCTTTTATTTTCCATTTATTATATATTTAGATAGCAGGCCCAGATCAGTATCATTTCTACCATTGTGTTAGCCCTCCCTTTAACAGTTTAATTTGCATGTTTTGTGTTCTTTGGCTTGAACTAACTACATTTTGAAAGACATGAGGAAAAAAAATGAATGTTAACTTATTTAAATACAAAAATGGTTGAAAATTTCTTTTCTTTTCATTCAGGTTCTAATAAGCTTTGGAAATAACAATAACATGAAATCAGTCACTACTGATTTTTATTTGACAAAATAACAAAAAAAAAATGATAATGTTACATTTTTATTACTATTTATTCTGTTACGTGTTCTCCATGTCACACTTCCAGTCGTTTTGCAAACTGTCCTTTTGCGCCACCTGGTGGTAATTTCGTGAATGACTTTCACATGTGACTGGTTTGTATTTACCTCTGTGGCCTTGTGGTGGTTGTACATGCAGCGGTAATAGACATTCTGGTTGACTACCTACTGTCGGGCTAGGTTCAACCCTGTGCTTACTTTGTTCAGTATTTCTTTTTCTTTTCATTTTTAATTTCATATTAAAAATACCAAATTACAGATACAATTACAGATCCATAAATTATATCTTGGGTCACCTTTGAGTTTGCAAAAGATTGCAAAATTTTCTTTGAACACCGGTCCATTTTGATTACCAACATCACTGTCAAGATATCATATTCATGTTAGTTTTTAGAGTTTAAAATTAATATTTTATGATGAATTTTAGTGGTTTAAGTGGTGTCAAGAGGTTGAACAATCTTTCCTCCAAATGATCTGTTCCCAGTTCCAAACTTCCAAGATTTAAAATAGAGAATAGTAGAGTTAAGAACAGTTGTACACTTTGTTTAAAAAACCAAATGTAAAATACACATGCTTATATGTTGAATTTCTTCCTTATTTTAAAGTCTTCTGCGTCATCGCTGCTAGGCAACTCACATTACTCCAGCTTCATGACCAGCTCTAGGAAAAAAAGCCTGGTGGTGCGTCTCTGTTTGTGCATTACTTTTTTTTCTGCTAGTGGTGTTTTTGTTCATTTTTTTAATCTTTGAGAATAATAAGTGTGAAGGACTAACATCTGTGTTCGTTTCTTACTCGTTTAGTCTGAGAGCAAACTCTTGGGTCTCCTAACAGCTAACAAAAAACTATGGAACGCTTTGAGATTTTGAACTTAGGAGTACAAAGTACACAGCCATTAAATGCAATTTTTTAAGAACACTTTGTAAAACCAATGCATTGAGGAAAATATATCTCTGACTGTCCAGAATTCTAACTGACGGAGGCAGTTCTCCTTGCTTGTCAGTTATTTTGTCCATGCATAGTTAGAAAAGGGTTTTTCAGTTTGTCCTCCTGGAGGAACGCTCAAAGGTTCTATGTGTTGAACCCTACAACAGAGGCTTTTAGAATAATTCAAAAAAGAGCTTTTTTATGATGCTAGAACAACAGAAAACCAGCTTGCTTTGCTTCAAGGAAAAAGAGCTTGCTTTGCTTGAAGTAATTATTTCCTTGTTAGGTCTTTGAGTAACTTTTTAGCAGTTATTTTTGTAGCTTAATCTGGTGGATTTCAGCAATATCATAAACGTTGCTTACATCTGCTCTAATGTGACTCTTAATCTTGTGAAAGTTAAGTCTAACCAATTTTCAATGACTAATAAGGTATGTTTAGCATGAACACTTCAATGTAGAAGTATGTACAAACCATTCTATAAGTATTCAAAAAGCATATGTTTTAGGAATTTGCATCTTACTTACCCAGAATGGCAGTTGAAATGATCATGAACAAGGCTATGGTTCAACAATTGCTGAAAGAGCAATTTAGTACAAAAATATCTAATTTAATTTTCATCACTCATCATGGTGCTTAGTTTATAACTTTAGTTAACACACATTTTTGGAGTGGTCTGGTTTGACTAATCCTCTAAATGTCTAGTCACCTATAACTGCACATTGGCATGGGTGGTTATTTTAGTTAAGATTTTTGTGGTTTACAAAATCCTGATCTCTTTGCAGTCTGATGCCAGTCGTTCACCCTTGAAGAGCTCTCATTCCACTGTATGTATAATTTACATGGTATAATTTACAACAGTGTAATTGATGGTCAAAAACATACTTTTGTAATAGGTTAAGAAATACATTTCCCCTCAGAAATCACTTGTTTTGATCATCGACATTCATTAATTTTTATCATCATTGAAATTCAGTTAATTGAAAAGTCTGAAGTTGTTCCAAATTAGTTATATTTCTTCATATACCATTAATCAATGGAAAGGCAGCATTTTTTATGGTGTTTGAAATGTATAAAATTGATTACATTTCCCATTTTAATAAGCTTTCAGTTATACCCAAAACCGAGTAGGAGATTAAAGAGCTCAAGATGAAATTTTAGAAATAGAATACTAATTTGTGATAGCTCATACTCTTGAGTTAAATTTGAAGATTAGTTTTTATTTACTACTAGCAGTGTAAATCGCAAGTTTCATGACAATATGATCTAATATCGATTCTTTTAGCCAGCGATTCGATATTTGCTGATTGCTCAATCACTGCCATGATGCGATTTTGATTAGATCAATTCAGGGGCCTCCGATCGATATTAAATGATGTGTCGATTTCACACAATCAATAACATTTCTATTAATTCCAAAATATATGAACTGAAACTTTGACGGACATCACGCCCAGGATGTGGCTGGAATTAGTGTGTCCTAAATAAAGGTCTCAGGGCCGGAGTGGGACCCATTTTCAGCCCGGGAGTTTAATGCCCAAGACCAGAGACCTAGACCAAGACCTATGGTCCATCTTAAAAATTATACATGCGTCGATGTTTACGGATTGCATCGATACATTGGATCGTTGGTTATTTGATCGATACATCGATCAGTATCATTACACCCCTATTTACTACTGTGTACACTTTTCACACTTATCACCATACAGTATAGTAGCAACAAATATAGTTCCATGCACTTATTTATGATTTGGTTTAGTATTGATGGAAATTTTACATTTGTCTGTTGTATAATGTGATAAGAAGTGTAAATATCAGTTTTAGTTGACCTGATAACTTCAATGACATCATTCTTAACATTCAAACTACTGATGGTTTCTATTTTTCTGCCTGGCATAGACTCATCTGTCACACTTAGCATGAGTTAACCATATGCTCTCTTCCTTTTAGAGCTCATTGTATAATGACCTTCACAGGAAGTCTGCTTCCTTCAGGAAAAAACCTGACCTACTGGTCAGTGCTTCTGACTCTGAGTATAATTTGTGTGTATACCCTGAGAACTGTCCATCCTGTCCATCCTGTCCAAACTGTTCTGCAGCTTGTGGATTAATGGATTAAATTCCTGTGCATTTTTGCAGTTATTCCTCTTTTTTTCCCCACTGTTTCTTCTGTAAGAATATAAACCAACAGGATTGCTCGCCATTTTGTACAGGGCTATTTAATAAGGACAACATAGACCTGCCACAATAGTGTGACATTGGGTGTATGGTATATAATGATGCTTTATGTAGTGTACTTAATGTAATTACATTTTAGTACATTAATTAATTTAGTGCATTAAAGTTTCATGATTTCTTTTAGTAACAATATAATTTTTATGAATATTTTAAAAAAAGATTATGAAAAATGCTTTTGGTTACTTAACTTGATCTTACACTGAAAATATCATTTAAGCAAAATGTATTATATAAAAAAAGGGAAAATATTTATCAAAAATACCCCCCCCCCCCCCTTTTTTTTTTAAGCAGCAAAACCACATCACAATTCTTAGCAACCCCTGCATCTTTGCCAACATAACACCACTGAATATTTGCCTATAGTGCTTGATAATTGGAATATACAGAGCAAGGAATCTGGGACAACTCCCTATTACAGATTATCTAATGATCTTCCATGGTCCTAGGTCCTCTCTTTTTCAGCTGTCGGGTTTTCAATTGGGTTTAGGGATAGCCATGTTACAAGCTTGATTACGTGGTCAGTGAACCATTTTGTGTGGATTTAGATGCATGTTTTGGATCATTGTCTTTCTGGAAGATCCAACCACAACCCAGTTGTGGCTTCTTTGCAGAAGCAGCCAGATTTTCATTTAAAATCTTCTGGTACTCCAAGGAGCATCATGTATTCCATCTACTTTTCCCAGGTCCTCTTGCTTTGATAAACATATTGCTTACCAGTTATTGTCCTTAAGTGAAAATAATTCACGTGACAAATGCTTTTCCTGTTAGCTGCTTGCATTTATTCGTTGGTTATAGGCATCTTATGTCTTACCCTGCATTCACACTAGTGAGTGGAAAAAGACAGAAAAGAGCACTCAAACAAATAGTTGATTTGTGTTCTTTGAGCATTCTGACCATCTCAGAGGTCCTTGATAAATTTTCTGTCAAAGATTTGATTAACTGTAATGTTTGGCATGAAGCCAAGAAGGGCATAAAATACTACAATAAAAAATACAAGCCGATTCTCTTATTACATTGGTTTGCCAGGGGATGGGACATGTAAAGTTGAGGATGTTTTCACATATTTATGGAATCTGGATTTAATGATGAGGTAAAACATGTCTGTTCTTTTTTTCTGTTGCCTATTGATAATTGATAGTAATAGGTGTTTTCTTTCTTAGTCTGTTTATATATATTTCTTGTACACATTTGCACATTTGATTTGATCGCTTTTTTGATATATCCTCACCATAGACAGGATTGTATTATGACCAAAGGAAATACAGCAGTCTAAAGAGCTCCAAACCATCTCCTCCACTCTCCTCCACTGTCTCTCTCCATCAATCCCGGGTTTGTTTTTTCTTCTGTCTGTTGTCCACATACTGGCTCTATGTTGAAAAAATATTTTGTAGTCAGACATAGTTATTTCAACACTTGTTTTAAGAGTATAGGTATGTGTGCGTATTCATGTGCAAGCGTGTACAGTACTGTGCAAAAGTCTTGGCCACATGTAAAGAAATATTTTAAAGCAAAGCTGTCTTCAAACATAATGAAATTAAACATTTTCTACATAAAAATGTCTATAAAGAGCAGTAAACAGTGAAACTAAACAAAGTCAGTATTTGGCGTGACCACCCTTTGTCTTTAAAAAATGCATCAGTAGTCATTTTGTGCAGTTTTATAAGGAATTGGCTGGTCATTTTTTAAGCATCTATCTTGGATAATCTGCCACTGTCACATTTGCTTCTGATTTTGCAGGTAATCCCTCATGGCTTTCATTATTTTGTTTCTTATTCATTCTGCTTTTAAAAAACAACTAAAAAATTAACTAATCATGGAGTTAAATTAGCACTTTATTCATTTTTCATTTACTTACTTGTTTTGTCTATGTTTTCTATCTATATTACCACCCTAGCAGAGTTTTTTATATCAGGATGTATTTATTGATAGAGACATGAAGCACTCTGGATAAGGGCATCTGCCAAATGCCATAAATGTAACTGTTTGAAAAGTGGACTATTACTTCATATATTACCTTCTTTACTGACATACAAACATTTTTCTGTAATTTAATTTTCTTATTGGAAAAGTAATGTTTGGAACTTTAAAACATTGTTTCAGTTACAATAATGCACAAGTCATATAATAAATATCTAAGACAAAATCAGTATTAAAAGTAGGGTGCCCAGGCCTTTTGCACAGTACTCTTATGTTGTACTCTAACCCTCACAGCCCCTCTCCTACCCCTTACAGGCTTCCAGCACTACATCCACAGGTCTGATGCGTAGCTACAGTGTGGTCAGTCTATCCTTAAATGCCTTTGCATGTAAAATATATCTAATTGATAATGCGCTGTTGTATAGGGGCACACCATGTTGTAAGCTATGTTGTTTCTGTCAGACCCTGTGCCACCACAAAAAACATGTGTAATGAAGCAAAATGGGTGTATTATTTCTAGTAAATGGCTCTAGGAATATCTGCGTGGACATCATAAATTCATTAGCTAGTCCAACAGAGAGATGAATGCTCCAGTATACATTACCAGTGATAACTAGGCTACAAATGATGTCTATAATATTAGGGCCACTGATAAAAAAAAAATAAAAAATAAAAAAAAAAATTAAATAAAGTTGTAATATTTTGAGTTGCAGTTTTATTAGTTATAATATATATGATATTTTGAGAGGAAAAAGTCCCAATATTCTAAGAATAAATTTGTAATATTTCAAGAAAAAAGTTGCAATATTTTCAGAATACAGTCATAATACTATGACAGAATGATGCATTTCAGAGCAATTAAATATTTTACAAATTAAGAAATATTTAATCTTCTGATTAGTGTTAGAAGTTGGGGGTGACTGCAACTGAGTCAGGTTCACCAGCCAATGGCTAATTGGGGAAAAATAAATAAAATCTGCTAGTCCCTGGCCCTTGGGCTGCTGATTTGTCTACCCTGAATATGTTCTCAGTTTTCTGTCTCACCTCATATTCTGTATACACTTCTGATCACATACTAAATTAAATGCATTTTCCCAGTGCAGTGAAAAATAGTATGCATGCTTTTATTTACACAGCAGTTTTTGTTTTTATATAACACATATAAATAAAGGAGACATGTAATTTATTTAAATGGTTTTACTGAATAGTGGACCTCTATTTATGCCCTTAGGCCTCAATATGTGATGCTGGTCTCTATGGGTCATATGGTTCCAGTGCTGTAAGTGTTGCACATTCCAGTTTTAAATACAGTAGGAAGTGTTGGCTAGTGAAGTTATACAGACCATTTTTGTTGCATGGAGCAGGGTTTGGGTTAGCCTGTAAATACTGGTATTTGACCAATGATAACTCTGTGGTAATTAAGATCCTTTCTACACCTCCTTTTATTTCATAATGCATGTCTCTTTAAATGAATATGGATGATATGCTGAAGGAAAAAGTCAATGTTTAAATGGAGGGGCATATATGTAAATGTTTAAATGAAAATGTAGTGGCATATCACCACTGCTGTGTTTTCTAGCAAATCACAGCTACAGTGGTGGTGTTCAATAAGCAAGACTAGAATGAAAACAGGATTCATGTACAGTGGATATAAAAAGTTTACACACCACTGTTAAAATGGCAGGTTTTTGTGATGTCAAAAAATTAAACCAAGAAATATTGTGTCAGAACTTTTTCCACCCTCAGTGGGAACATTTAAAAATGAAGTGAAAAACAATCAAACATTTTAGGGGAAAAAAAGAAAAATAAAAAATTTACAATAACCTGGTTGCTTAAGTGTGCACACCCTTAAACTTATACACTGTTGAAGTACCTTTTGATTATATAACACCACTCAGTCTATCAGTGTGGCACATTTTGACTTGGCAGTATTTTCTTGCAAAAACATTCTAGATCCGTCAGATTGTAAGGGCATCTCCTGTGCACAGCCCTCTTCAGGTCACCCCACAGATTTTTAGTTGGATTCAGGTCTGGGCTCTGGCTAGGCTATTCAAAAACATCGATCTTCTTTTGGTTAAACCATACCCTTGTTGGTTTGGATGTATGGTTTGGGTCATTGTCATGCTAAAAAGGAAATTCCTTTTCATCTTCAGTTTACTAGCAGACACCTGAAGGTTTTGCACTAAAATCAAGTTCAAGTTCAGTTTATTTGTATAGCGCTTTTAACAATGGACATTGGCCCAAAGCACCTTTACAGAAGTATATAAATTCAGGACATAGATTTTAAATTTAGGAATTTATCCCCAATGAACAAGCCAGCGGCGACTGTGGCAAGGAAAAATTCCCTGAGATGATATGAGGAAGAAACCTTGAGAGGAACCAGACAACCTTGAGAGGAACCAGACCACGCGTCCACTAAAATCGACTGTTATTTAATGCTATTCAGGATTCCGTCCACCTTGACAAAACCCAGTTCTGGCTGAAGAAAAGCAGCCCTAAAGCTTTTTTTTTTTTTCTCCACCAAACATACCTTTTGGAATTATGGGATTATTATACTGTTTGGAATTGGTCTCATAAGACCATAACACATTTTGCCACATTTTGTGGTGATTGAGTTGAGCTTGGATATTTTTTGTGAGAAAGGGCAGCTCCTTTAATGTTATCGTAGATCTTTTGGCAGCCTCCCTTTTAATAATAATAATAATAATAATAATAATCATAATAATAATAATAATAATAATAATAATAATTTTTATTTATATAGTGCCTTTCCACAAGCTCAAGGACACTTTACACTTCATATACATTTAACAGGACAAAGTACATTAATATACATTTCAGCAGAAGTTTTTGTTTAGTCTCAATTACAAAACAGAAAATAGACATCACTCAGTACTAGTCAAATAATGCGCTGAGAAAAGATGTGTTTTAAGCTGAGTTTGAAAGTTAGAAATAGAGGAGATGTCACGGAGGCTCTGAGGTAGAGAGTTCCACAGTTTAGGTGCAACTACACTGAAGGATCTTCCACCAAAAGTGGATAGACGAAATCTAGGGACAGACAGTAATTTGGAATGAGAAGAACGAAGAGTGCGTACTGGTGTGTATGGATGTAGCAGATTGCATATATAATGAGGTGCCAGATCATTGAGAGCTTTGTATGTCAGGAGAAGAATTTTAAACTTAAATTTACTTTAAAAATATGGCATGAGACACGTAGCCAGTGAAGACTAAACAAGATGGGAGTAATGTGTGCAGAACGCTTGGTGTTAGTGAGAACTCTAGCTGCAGAGTTTTGGATGTATTGTAATCGGGCAGTAGTTTTAGCTGGCAGGCCGATAAAGAGTGAGTTACAGTAGTCAAGACGTGATGATATGAAAGCATGAACTAGTGTTTCTGCATCCTTTAAACTGAGAATGGGGCGGAGTCGTGCAATGTGACGTAGATGAAAGAAAGCAGTTTTAGTGATGGTTCTAACGTGGGCTTCAAAAGTAAGAGATGGATTGAAAGTGATTCCCAGATTCTTAATGGTTTTAGAGGGTTTGGTCAGATTTCCATCAACATTGATACAAATGTCAGTATTTCTTATAAGTGATTGTGGCCCAGTAATCATGATCTCAGTTTTGTCAGCATTGAATTTGAGGAAGTTACTGTTTAACCAAATTTTTATATCATTGATACAAGCAGTTAATGAGCTGATGGCATGTGTTTCATTAAAACGTGCGGATGTATAAATCTGAGTGTCATCAGCACAGCAGTGATAGCTGAGACCATGACTACAGATGATCTGTCCTAGTGGGAGAGTGTAAATTATAAACAGTAGTGGACCTAGTACAGAGCCCTGGGGGATACCCTGAGTTAGAGGAGCAGTATGAGATTTATTTTTCTTAATTGAGATAAAAAATTGTCTGTTAGTGAGGTAAGAAGAAAACCAGGATAGAGCAGTGCCAGTAATACCAATATCTGAAAGTCGGGAAAGGAGTGTTTAGTGGCATACAGTGTCAGAAGCAGAGCTCAGGTCAAGCAAAATCAGAATACTGAGAAATCCAGAGTCAGCGGAGAGGAGGAGATCATTAATAACCTTCAAAAGAGCAGTTTCAGTGCTGTGGAATAGGCGAAAACCAGATTGGAAAGGGTCATAGAGATTATTAGCTGCAAGATGTTTTAAATTCTTTTATACATTTTGGAGGGACATCCTGTTCTTGGTGATGCCACTGTGGTGCTCCATTTTCTCCACTTGTTGATGATGGCCTTCACGGTGTTCCATGGTACATCTAATGTTTTGGAAATTTTTTGTACCTCTCACCTCATCGATACCTTTCGACAGTGAGGCCCTGCACAGGATTTGTAAGCTCTTTGCAGGCCATGGCTGCGTCCGAAATCGCGTACTACCCTACTACACAGTAGGCGAAAAGCAGTACACCATTGGGGTAGTATATCTGAATTTACAGTAGGTGAGAAATACCCAGATGGCGTGCTGCTTCTGGCGAGATTTTGCAGTGTGCAACCGATGGACACCACGTGAGTCAAAGAATCCCATAATGTAGTGGGACTGGTGTGGACGAGCTCAGAAAAAAAATGGGGGAAGACAGCGCATCTGCCCTTTTTAAGACTTAAACCTTGGTTAAACAGGACTTGTACCTGAATAAATTGTTAACTTTGTTGATGGTTTAAACAAGAAAACAGTTGTCACACCTTTTTTGTGATTTCTATCATGCTTTAGCCGGCCAACCTAATGGCAATGAATTTACCTCAGCCTGTTAACACTGCCCACATTAAATTGGTAATTCAGTTAACTTTCCTGATGTGCATTTTGCTGTTAGTGCGGTTACTTTAATCTGGTGGTCCCTTTAAGATTTTAGTGTAATGATGACATCTAAGGTCACATGACCGTGCCAACATGGCGGATGTAGTATGTCCGGGATTGTATTCATACTACACACACATACTGATTAGCATGTGCTGTTTCAACGGCCGTGCAGTAGGTACTGCATCGAATGAAGTACGTACTGTCACAGTACGTGATTTCGGACACAGCCCATGGCTTCAGCAGTCAGATGAGAACAAGAATTTGTGAAGAAAGTCCTACAGAAACAGTTGATCTTTATTTGGGTTTAATCAAAATAATTTCATTGATGACAGCTGTATGATGATTACTTTTGAACATGAGATTGAATGTGATTGGTTCATTCTGAATACAGCCACATCCCCATTATAAAAGGGTGTGCACACTTAATTTCACATCTTAGCTAAATAATGCTAACGCCGTTGGTCACGGGGGTTTGTTTGAGGGATGGATGCTCTGGGTGGTCTTATAGGTGGAACTTTCTTGCTGACATGCACACAAAATCCAGATACATTATTCAATTACAGAATTAAAAATGCCTGTCACCCAGTCATATACACTATTCAAATCCAAAATTCAAATTTATTAAATAAAATAAAATAAAATTTTCTCTTACCCAGTCAGATACAGTGGCTCTCCACTAATATTGGCACCCTTGGTAAATATGAGCAAAAAAGGCTGTGAAAAATTGCCTTTATTGTTTAAACTTTTGATCTTGTTCAAAAAAAAAAAAAATCACAAAAATACTCTGTTCTCAAGGATATCAAACAATTGCAAACACAACACAGGTTTATCCCCCAAAAAATATTTGTTAAATATTGGCACCCCTATGAATTCATATGAGAAAATATATTTGAAGTATATTCCCATTGATATTTTACATTTTTTTTAGTACACCTGGGTGACTAGTGTTACATAAGTACCCATCTAAGGTTGGGGAGCCAGTAACAAAGTAAAGAAAAAATTAATGAAAGAAAGAAGAAAACCTGGGAGAGAGAACCAGGATATCCAACCTCCTGTCCCAGAATCCACAACACAACCACCAATTCAACGAAAATCACTTATTTTGATATTGTAAAGAATTGTAACAATCACAATAGCAACCATAACAAAACTAATAGTACCAAAGAAAATAATAAGAAGAAGAATAGGGGACAATAGCTTCAAGGGAGGGCCCGGCCAAAATAACAAACAAAACATAAATAACTAACCAAGAAATCTCTTTAAATTACCTAGAAAAAGATAAGTAAAAAAAATAAATAAATAAAATAAATTACAAAACCCTCCCCTCTCTCTCTGTCTAACCATAAACAGGAGTAAATCAGGATTATAAGCAAAAATGGCACCCTCCCCCTACATTCCCCAAACAAGAAAGAAACAAAGATACTGAGCAAACAAACTACTTACAGCAGAAGTGGAACATAAAGGGAAATCAAAACAAAATCAAGAAGTTTAATTCTCTTTCTGTTAAGCAACACTTCATCACAAACTCCTCAGCTCACTTATTCAGAAACAACTCAACATTATAACTCAACACACGATACTGGGAAACAGGAGGAAGGATTCATCCTCGTCAAAGGAAGTGTAACAATTTAAAGTCGGGCAAGGAGGAGGCGGGAACCGGCTGATCGTAAACATAAAGTTTAATAATCAACGAAACTGAAACCAAACATAAAACACACAAACTGAACACAAAATGCACGTGTGTCTCTCTCTCTCCCTTTCCGGCGCTTCCAGCCGCTCCGTTATCTCTCTCTCCCACTGATTAGACAGCTCAGTGCCAGGTGTGCATCCTCACAGCCTGGCCACACCCTCCTCCTCGCCACACTCCTCCGCCGCCAGATTCAGGCCTCCGGCCTGACGTACACCCCCTCCTACCCTTTCGGGAGGGCGGTGCTGCCACTCAACCTGCGAGCGAGAGGAGAGACGAGGAGGAGAAAGAGGGGAGAGAGAAGAAGCAAGCTGGAGAGCAAGCCAGAGAGAAAGAGAGGAGAGAGAGAGGAAAAAACACTCCGGTCCCCAGATACGCTGTGGGGACCGGTTCTCAGCCAGCTGGGAAGTGATCCCCCACCACGCCGGGCGATGGCACTGGACTTCCGAGTGGGCGGCTGCGGCTCCTCCCCTACGGACGGCTGCGGCTCCTCCCCTTTCCAGGCGGACGGCAGCCACATCTCCGCTTCCCCGGTGGACAGCAGCGGGTCCTCCATCTCCTGGCGGACGGCAACCACTCCTCTCCTTTCAGGCGGACGGTAGCGGTTCCTCCGCATCCCGGCAGACGGCAGCGACTCCTCCGTCCTCCTCGGCAGCCACTCCAGCACCACCGCCTCCTAGGTGTCGCGGTCCTTCCACAGCGGCGAGAGCTCTCTGGCAGCGCGTCCCTCCTCCTTCCCGGGTTTCAGCACCAGTGTAACAATTTAAAGTCGGGCAAGGAGGAGGTGGGAACTGGCTGATCGTAAACATGAAGTTTAATAATCGACGAAACTGAAACCAAACATAAAACACACAAACTGAACACAAAATGCATGTGTGTCTCTCTCTCTCTCTCCCTCTCCGGCGCTTCCAGCTGCTCCTTTATCGCTCTCTCCCACTGATTAGACAGATCAGTGCCAGGTGTGCGTCCTCACAGCCTGGCCACGCCCTCCTCCTCGCCACAGGAAGTCTCTCTCTTTTCTCCACAGATCCGATGCTGTATCTCTGCTCCTCCCGTACACCATCCACTCACCTCAAACATTGACTAATTGAATACAGCTGGTCAATCAGAGTACCTGCATTATGATGGAGGGAGAGAAAAAGAGGGCAGAGAACAAAACACATCCAAATACAACACAGAATATACACAAACATAAAAATACATAAACGCACTGCTATAAATAAACATACGTCCTCGGACGTAACACTAGGAACAGGAAATTGTTCAACCATGACTTTTATATTTATACCAGGGGTATAAATATGAGGTAACACATAGGCCAAATTCCCTTAGTCATTCAAAACAATGGGTAAGACCAAGGAATATAGCTGTGATGTGTGGCAAATGGTTGTTGAGCTTCACAAAATGGGAAGTGGCTACAAGAATATAGCAAAAGCATTGAAAATGCCTATTTCCACCATCAGGGCAATAATTAAGAAGTTCCAGACAACTGGAAATGTTATACATCAACCTAGAAGAGGATATGTGTCTATATTTGCTCAATGCACTGTGAAGAGGATGGTTTGAGTGGCCAAAAAAATTTCCAAGGATCACAGTTGGAGAATTGCAGAAGTTAGTTGCGTCTTGGGGTCAGAAAGTCTCCAAAACTACAATCCGAAGTCACCTACAGTGGGGGGGAAAAGTATTTGATCCCCTGCTGATTTTGTACATTTGCCCACTGACAAAGAAATGATCAGTCTATAATTTTAATGGTAGATATATTTTAACAGTGAGAGACAGAATAACAACAAAAAAAAATCCAGAAAGATGCATTTCAAAAAAGTTATAAATTGATTTGCATTATAATGAGTGAAATAATTATTTGACCCCTTCGACTTAGTACTTGGTGGCAAAACTCTTGTTGGCAATCACAGAGGTCAGACGTTTCTTGTAGTTGGCCACCAGGTTTGCACACATCTCAGGAGGGATTTTGTCCCACTCCTCTTTGCAGATCCTCTCCAAGTCATTAAGGTCTCGAGGCTGACGTTTGGCAACTCGAAAATTCAGCTTCCTCCACAGATTTTCTATGGGATTAAGGTCCGGAGACTGGCTAGGCCACTCCAGGACCTCAATGTGCTTCTTCTTGAGCCACTCCTTTGTTGCCTTGGCTGTGTCTTTTGGGGTCATTGTCATGCTGGAATACCCATCCACGACCCATTTTCAATGCCCTGGCTGAAGGAAGGAGGTTCTCACCCAAGATTTGACGGTACATGGCCCCGTCCATCGTCCCTTTGATGCGGTGCAGTTGTCCTGTCCCCTTAGCAGAAAAACACCCCCAAAGCATAATGTTTCCACCTCCATGTTTGATGGCGGGGATGGTGTTCTTGGGGTCATAGGCGCAGCATTCCTCCTCCTCCAAACACGGCGAGTTGAGTTGATGCCAAAGAGCATGATTTTGGTCTCATCTGACCACAACACTTTCACCAAGTTCTCCTCTGAGAACTTCAGAGGCAACTCAGGCAAACTTCAGACAGGCCTGTACATGAGATTTCTTGAGCAGGGGGACCTTGCGGGCGCTGCAGGATTTCAGTTCTTCATGGCGTAGTGTGTTACCGATTGTTTTCTTGGTGACTATGGTCCCAGCTGCCTTGAGATCATTAACAAGATCCTCCCGTGTAGTTCTGGGCTACAAGATTATAGACCTACACAAGGCCACACAGTCTCCCTCGGAGACTGACAGTTACTTTGTGTTTCTTCCATTTGTGAATAATCGCACCGACTCTTGTCACCTTCTCACCAAGCTGCTTGGGGATGGTCTTGTAGCCCATTCCAGCCTTGTGTAGGTCTACAATCTTGTCCCTGACATCCTTGGACAGCTCTTTGGTCTTGGCCATGGTGGAGAGTTTGGAATCTGATTGATTGATTGCTTCTGTGGACAGGTGTCTTTTATACAAGTAACAAGCTTAGATTAGGAGCACTCCCTTTAAGAGAGTGCTCCTAATCTCAGCTCGTTACCTTTGTAAAAGACACCTGGGAGCCAGAAATCTTGCTGATTGATAGGGGATCAAATACTTATTTAACTCATTAAAATGCAAATCAATGTATAACTTTTTTGAAATGCGTTTTTCTGGATTTTTTTTGTTGTTGTTGTTATTCTGTCTCTCACTGTTAAAATACACCTACCATTAAAATTATAGACTGATCATTTTTTTGTCAGTGGGCAAACGTACAAAATTAGCAGGGGATCAAATACTTTTTCCCTCACCGTACATCACCACAAGTTGTTTGGAAGGGCTTCAAGAAAAAAGCCTCTACTCCTCATCCAAAAACAAACTCGGGCATCTTCAGTTTGCCAGACACTACTGGAACTTCAAATGGGATTGGGTTCTATGGTCAGGTGAAACCAAAATAGAGCTTTTTGGCAATAAACACTAGAGGTGGTTTTGGTGCACACAGAGAGGTAGCCATATGGAAAAGTACCTCATGCCCACGGTTAAATATGGTGGTGGCTCTTTAATGTTTTGGGGCTATTTTTCTGCCAGAGGACCTGATCATTTTGTTAGGATACATGGCATCATGGACTCTATCAAATATCAACAGATATTAAATAAAAAACTGACTGCCTCTGCCAGAAAACTTAAAATGGGCTGTGGTTGGATCTTCCATCAGGACAATGATCCAAAACATACATCAAAATCAATACAAAAATGGTTTACTGACCATAAAATCAAGGACCTACCATGGCCATCCCAGTCTCCTGACTTGAAACCCATAGAAAACCTGTGTCCACCAGCATGGACCTCAAAATTTGAAGGATCTGGAGAGATTCTGTATGGAAGAAAGGTCTCGGATCCCTTGCCATGTATTCTCCAACCTCATCAGGCATTAAAGGAGAAAACTCAGAGCTGTTATCTTGGCAAAGGGAGGCAGCACAAAGTATTGACTAAAAGGGTGCCAATAATTGTTGGCACCTATATTTAACTTTTTTTTTTTTTTTTTTTTTTTTTTTGGATAAACCTGTGTTTTGTTTGCAATTGTTTGATATCCATGAGAGCAGAGTATTTATTTTTTTGTTAAATAAAAAGGTTAAATAATAGACAATTTTTCACAGCTTTCGTTGCTCATATTTACCAAGGGTGCCAATATTAGTGGAGGGCAGTGTAATACTTTAATCAATTCCAAAGTTTCCCTTTTCTTTTGGTAAATAGTCACTGTACAAATGCACGGTTGACCAGACAATGGCGAAACAGTTGACTCTTAAAAGTTTTTTGCCACAGTAAAAGCAGGTGATTCTGATCACCCTAATCGAGACAGTGAGGAACATGTTGAGGTCATAGAGACATATGATCCTGGTCCACCTGCAAAGAAGCAGAAAATTCATACATTTGAGAATATGTGCTACATGAATTACAGCTTATTTTATTTATGTTTATGTAGATGTTACCTATTCAAAAAAAATGTTAATTGAACGTTCTTGTATAGCCCAAAATTTCAGTGTTTTCTCACAGCAGTTGTAATGAAATTATACTCCAATATATTCAAATAATACTACAATAATTGTCCAGTAAACTGCATCATTCCCGAACACCGTGACACACATTCCTAGCGGAAACTTTGGCTGGAGATTAAGTTTGTATTTCAAATCTAAAATTAATTGCTAGTTTGTGCCAATACCTACGCAAGCTGACTTTGTGTACTTATGATATTCATCTTTTTATATGAAGCCAGTTTCATGAATATACAACATGAATGAGGGTTGTATATTCACTACTGTCCCAGTACTTGAACTTTTCACTATACAAGATTATCTCAACCTTCTAAAATAAGGCCCCATTTTGGAGTCAGTCTGAATTGGGATGCTTGTATTCACAGACGTCAGAATGCAGCTGGTGCTCTTCTGGTGCTAGTTCCACCCGCAGTAGTCCAGTGGTAAGCACTTTGGACCATGCATTAACTACGACATGCCAAACCAGCATGTAGCTATACATCACAAACATCTCCTATACATGTGGCAGTAGATTACAGGCTTTGTGTATTTTTTCATTAAATGACAAGAGGCTGTAGCTCAGCCACGATGTCTATAGTGTCCATAGTTTCCCAAAATTTCAGTGTGCTCACATAACTTTAATATTAACAGACTTAATAGTTGCAAAGACTATTTGCATGACTTAAATCAGTTAGTTATTATGAACATTATGGAAGTAAACCAAGAACAAGTGTGCTTTTGTCATGGTATACTTATTGTTTTAGTCTTGGAATATACGCTGTTGCAGAGTCTGCATTAACTAAAAAACGTGCTTCTACCGTACACAGAGCTGTTGCATTAAAACAACAGGTTTGTTTAGAAATACAGTCAAGGCCATAAGTATTTGGACAGTGACACAATTTATATAATTTTGCCTCTGTACACCACCACACTGGGTTTGATAATATAGAAGTGTAGACTTTCAGCTTTAATTCAATGAGTTTAACAAAAATATTGCTTTAACCCTTTAGGAATTATAGCCATTTATTTCATAGTCCCTCTATTTTCACAGGCTTAAAAGTAATTGGATAAACTAACAGAATTGTAAA
The DNA here is from genome assembly GCA_023630585.1 of Cranoglanis bouderius. Lineage (NCBI taxonomy): Eukaryota > Metazoa > Chordata > Actinopteri > Siluriformes > Cranoglanididae > Cranoglanis > Cranoglanis bouderius. The sequence continues at coordinate 16,138,852 of CM042570.1, forward strand.
TATAAGGATAATTTTTACTGTTTGAATGCAAATCCTTTGCAGTCAATGAATGCTTGAAGTCTGGAACCCGTGGACATCACCAAATGCTGAGTATCCTCCCTTGAGATCCTTTGCCAGGCCTTTACTGCAGCTGCTTTCAGTTGCTGCTTGTTTGTGGGTGTTTCTGCCTTCAGTTTTGTCTTCAGTATGAGAAAAGCATGCTCAATTGGGTTGAGGTCAGGTAACTGACTTTGCCACTTAAGAACACTCCATTCCTTTGCCTTAAGAAGCTTTTGGGTTGATTTTGTGGTATGTTTTAGGTCATTATCCATCTGTACTGTGAAGCGCCGTCCTATCAGTTTTGCAGCATTTGACTGAATCTGAGCAGACAGTATAGCTGTATACACTTCAGAATTAATCCTGCTACTTCTATCAGTCACATCATCAATAAACATCAGTGACCCAGTTCCACTGGCAGCCAAACATGCCCATGCCTTCAGCATGTTTGACGGATGATGATGTAAGAATGTACCAAATTGTTGATTTTGCCACTCTTAAAGTTTCTGCTATCTCTCAGATAGGTTTGTTTTGGTTTTTCACCCTAATTATGGTCTCTTTCATGGGCACCTCCTTGGACAGCATAGTGAGGGGCCGTTCACATATCGCGTCTTTTGTTAGCTCAAGTTCATTATTTTAAATGTAGACGTGCGAAGCACGCTCGTATAGAGAGCGAGCAGCGCAACACACTCGTTTTTCAAGATGAAAAAATCTTTTTCAGAATGCTGCAAGCACACCTCAGATCATATGACAATAACCAACCAGTCAGCTTCACCCTTTCCGGCTTTGAATCTCCCAATGTCTAGACGGGGCTCTAGTTGGTGAAATTCTCCATGTTTTCTACATGTTTGAAGGATGGGGTACACCCAAACACAGTGTTTTTTTTTCTCTTCTCCATAAATAAATCTAGTAGCAGAGCTACTGCAAGGGATTTGTGGTGCTGTAAATCCATCCTGTGCTAAAACTTCCTCGTTGTCATGGAGAGCGCAGCACATGGTTGCTTAGCAATGGCAGACACCACAGGAGCACAAGCTTCCGAGCGTTTCAGAAAGAAGGTGAAAGCGGCACAGCCGCGTTTTCCACGTGCTTTTAGGCATGACGTGAATGGCCCCTGAGAGTTCCCATGAACAGCTACCAAATGCAATATTGGTTTATTGCAATATTTTTGTTAAACCCCTTGAATTAAAGCTGAAATTCTACACTTCAATCACATCTTTATTGCTTCATTTAAAATTCCATTTTGGCGGTATACAGAGGCAAAATTAAGACAATTGTGTCACTGTCCAAATACTTGTAAACCTGACTGTATGTGTTTGTACACTACGAAAACACACCAGGGCACAATTCAAATGGACTGCATTTGTCAAAGCACCATTAAAGTTCAGTGAGTGACCCATGCTAGTATGTTTTTTTTTCTGTCATTTAACCATACACAAAAAATACTACATTTATTTTTTTTCAATCTCCAAGTCCTCTTCTGATGATGATTCTGCCAGCACTACATCTCAGGATCACATCAAACATGGAAGGAGGGATAGTGTGGTGAGCTAATTATGACCCCAGACCCAATTCTTTGAACTTGACAAACTTGCGACCTTTTTGTTTTGTTTGAATTCCTGCTCATTTAATTTTTTTTTACCTTGTAGTCATCTGAACTTTCTGACATGAGTGAGACTGCTGCTGACTATTTCAGCCGTTCGAACCGCAGAGGTAGTATTGTTTCTGACCTAGATGATCTGAGCATCCCAGATCTGGACATTGTAAGTTATGGCACAGTGACTTGCTGCATGTACTCATTAATGTGTGTCTAACATAGGAGTGTGTCTCAAGGCTAAACCATTTTCTTTCTTTTCTTTTTTTTAAATGTATGCTATTAAATACACAGTTTGGATTTCATAAACATTTTGAATATTTACATGCATATAAATCTAATCATCTTACATACAACATACCAACTGCCTGAAAGTTATACCACACTGCCCCTGCAGTAATGAGAATTGTTAGGTATAACCTGTGCGATGAAACTCTAAGGTAATGTGTCTCCAGTGCTTTGGGCAGCAGAGACTGTAATGCCTGTTCTTTCTTGCTTGTTGGTTGTGTTTTTGGAAAACAGTATGTTGAGGTGCTGTAAGTGTTGGAACAGCGTTGTGATGCTTTTTACACAATTTCTAAACACAACCTGATCCACTTTTCTCATTTGCAGGTAGAAAGGACCAGCATTTTCTCAAATTTAAATGAAACATTCTCATGACTTTTTCTTTTTTCTTATAGTTGGACGAAAAATGTGACAAGCAGTACTCCGATTCCTTCAGTCGGGTGAGTATGTGAACAGTGATGCTGTTTGGTTGAGGTGTCTGTTTCTGTGATCAGGGGCCCTATGCTTAAAACTCATGGGACTAAAGCTACATTTTATGTGCATACTCCGCAGTTCAGTGAATTCCCAGGGCTTCTGTCGGGGATAACTTCCACACTTGTTCCCGCTATGACATTAGGACTGCCTGTTATAGTCCATTCTGCAATCATGGTGCCCTTAATAAAGATTTGCATTTACCTTTTTTCATATAAGTAGTCAATTTTGTGCAAATATTACATTCAATTTTGTTTTATTATTTTTATTGTTAGAGGGCCAAGTACCAAAAGTGCATAGGAACAAAAGTGTATAGGAACACCTTCTTCTTCTTTTTCTGCTTATTAGGGGTTCAAGCATATAGTGCCTTGAACTCTATTGTTTTGTTAGGACCTTATTTTTTTGCTTCTTCTTCTTCTCCTCCTCCTTTTTCGTAAAGAATTGTACAAACCAAGCCTTAAGTCATGAGATTTGGTCAACAGGTGGTCCTCCCTCCCCCTACTCAGTTGAGCAAGTGGAGCTCGATCAACCTCAAGGGGGCGCTACAGTGCAGCATTTTGGGTCAGCATTTTGGGTCGATAAATCACAAACTGAGCATCCTACAGTCAAAAATAATTTTTGCTGGATTCTTTGCATCCTCTCAAACAAAAAAGAGCCATTTAGCTCCACCCACGTACACTTTCTGCTAATTTGCATAATATGCAAAACCTACTTTTCTGAACTAGTCCTAAGATTTTTGGCTTGTATTTACAAAATTGGTGTCATCTTAATCAGGAGAGGGTGAATTCAATAATTATTGGAAACGTGCTGACATTTGTGAAATATGTCTTCAACTATCAATCAGTCAATCAATCAATTCTTATGAGACAGAGCCTAATTTACTCAAACAGCTGTAACTCATGATGTGTTGCATGGATTCACACATAACTTCAAAGACATAGATTCTGAGATCATATGCAAAGTGTATAGCATGGTCATACATAGGGGATGGAGCTAAAGTCAGATAACTGTTTCTCAGGAACCATGATTCCATTCAAGCTGAAATTTGGTATGATGAGTCAAGGTGAGAATATGTACAGTCGCCTCTGAAAGTATTGGAATAGCAAGACCAATTTTTTTGTTTTTGCTATATACTGAAGACATTTGGTTTGAGATCAAAATAACAATCTGAAATGATGGATCGAACTTCAGATTTCATTTCTCGATATTGCATTTAGATGTGTTAAACAGCTTAGAACATGTCACCTTTGTTTGAATCCACCCATTTGTCAAGTGTTAAAAAATATTGGAACATGTAACTGACGTGTTTCTTGTTTCCCAGGTATGCCCTGTTAGTTTGATTGTTTAAACAAATAACAGCTCTGAATGTCTATCCTGGGTTTCACCTGTGAAGACTGCATTTGTTGTTTAAAAGGATAAACCAATATAAAGACCAGAAAGCTGAGGTGAAGTTGCGCAATGACATGTTTCAGGCTAGTGGGCAAAAAAATTGTCTTTGGCTAGCAGTAAACAGTGGAGAAATTAGTTACTCGATTTGCAATTTGTACAGTAGTTTTGCAGTTTACCAGCTGATGTTACAAAAACGTCAATATTAATTCACCACTCAAATGGTGTTTCACAGGTGCTGTTAGAATGTTATTATTATTATTATTATTATTATTATTATTATTATCAGTTACAATGGCCCTTAAAGGAATAAAAACAGAAGGTTTCCTTTTAGTTGAACAAGTGCTTTATTATAATTGAAAATTGAAAATTCATTATTTTGTTTATTGGGTGTAATAGAATAGGTTAACATGCTTTAATGTTCAAAAATACATTATTTTTCACAGACTGTACATTTTTGCAGTACCTCTATTCCAAGTCTGTCTGAAACGCTCTGATTGAGCTCCGGTTTCTCCAAAGCCCCTCCTTCTGAAAAGTCCAGAGTGCTCTGATTGCCCAGCTGACCCATTGCGTGGTGATTGGCCAAAAACCTCAAGTGTGTGTCGGAAATGGAACGCCCCTTACCATCGCGGGCTTCAGCTTCTAAGGCTTATAAAGCAGTTATAAACACAGTTAATAATATTGTGGGTTTTACCATATCAGTTCGAGCCTGAGTCAGATTCTGAAAATTCGGATGATCAAGCAGATCAATTGGAAACAACTTTGCAAGCACGACTTGAGCAGAACGATTCATAGTGGTAGGTTTTTGTTTTGTAACTCTCTTACCTTTCAGATACGATGTTATAACGATTTAATTTGTTTTCTTCACTGTAACAACTTTGTCGTGAAGTGACAACATAAAATACAGTTTTAAAAAATTTAATTAATTAAAAATGTAAAAAATTATGGCTGCATACGCACACACCCGATACGTTTTACCACAACATCTTTATTACTTATCTTCATATTTGTTAGTCATTGTCTTTGTGTGGTGGATTATCCGTCATGTTGCATCTTCGCGTCTGGTCTGCCGAGGGTACGGCAAGCGTGAGGGGCTAAACGCAGGTGGGGAATCATGAACACCGTTATTGAAGTGTTCAGCGCGCTGTGCCTGCGGACTGCCAGACTGTTCTATGTGTCTCCGTTTAAGGGGGGGAAAGGAGAATATATATTTTCTTTTTAGTTATTTGTTATTTGTCTGTGTTAATTGTCATATGCACATTTTTGTTTTGGTTTTGCTGTTTTATTTATATAAGGGTCAAAATAAGGCTTATCCGTTATGTGCAGATTGTTGCTATATCAATACACACCTTATGAATAGAATGATCATAACAACAACACCTGTTGAATAGAATGATCCATGTGGGTGGGGCTTGAACTATATAAGCGGGGGTCTTACGCACATCAGGGGGATTGATGGATAATGGTTGTGCAACAGAAGTGCCAGCTACATAGCTTGATCCTTGGTGAGGAAGGAAGCCCAGCTAAGAGCTTTTTTATTAAAAGGAACCTTAAAGAAGCCTTCCGGCTTCATGCGAATGGCAGCCTCTTACAGCAGCTAGTCCTTGTACACTTGTTTTTCTGTTTTTTTTGTGCTTTTGATTGCTTTGTTTTTTCTGCTTGTGCAAATTCCACTATTTCTTTTATACATTATTTTCTGAAGTTCTTTCTTGCTCTTTCTCTTGCTCTTTTGCACATTTGCACGTGTACAATGTCGGCTTTGTGTTTGGGGTCCTTTGTTTACACCCATGATCAGCTCATCGTGCTACATAAACCTGCATTACTGACTGTTTGGAGTGCGCTCACATGGGGAGGACATTAACAGTGTGACAGAGTGCACCAGAGACTACATTACCTTCTGTGTTAATAACACTACCAGTCAAGGGTGCTCCACAGGATACATCCTGGTTATCTGTGACTATGCCACCTGGTACCCTGAAGCCTTCCCTCTATGCGCAATCACTATGGCCAAGGTAATCAGCGCACTTGTACAGATTTTTCCAAAGTTGGCATACCAGATGAGGTCATCATAGACCAAGGCACCAATTTTGCATCACACCTCATGTAACTACTCCACAGACAGCTTGGCATCATCCCCATTCAAACCAGCCCATATCACCCACAGACCAACGGACATGTAGAAAGATTTAATCAGACTCTCAAGAACATGCTGAGGAAGTTTGTCAGTGACACTGGTAAGGACTGGGAAAAATGGCTACCCTTTCTGCTGTTTGCATACCGGGAAGTTCCCCAGGCATCTACAGGATCCTCACCTTCCGAACTGGTGTATGGCTGGTCTGTCCAAGGCCCATTGGACTTGCTGAAGAAGAACTGGGAGGTACCAACCTCATCCGCTGAGGGAGAGCAGGGTATTGTCCAATACGTTCTGTAGATGCGAGACCGCTTGGAGACATATCGAGAGCAAGCCGATATGAATCTTGAGAAAGCCTAGAAGGCCCAGAAGCTCTGGTATGACCAGTGCAATACCAGTGCAATACCAGACACCGTGAATACCAGCCAGGCCAAAAGGTACTCGTGTTGTTGCCATCAGCATCTATATAATGGCAGGGCCCTTATAAGATACTCCAGAAGATGGGTCCAGTCACCTATAAGGTTCACCATCCAGACAGAGGAAAAGAGAGCCAAATTTTACCATGTCAACCTTCTCAAGGAATGGCAAGAGAGGACGCTTGAAGGGAAGAAGGCCTTGGTAGCATGCAAGGTAGTCCCTGATGAGGAGGATGGTGAAGATGGGGTGGATGATGAGGCGGTGAAACGTCCTCAGTCTGGAGTGGGCCTGGAACATCTGGAAGGTAAACAAAGGGAGAAACTGATGAATACATTTGCAGACTTCTCTGAACTTTTCAGGCCAGAACCTGGAAGAACTAGCGTGTTGGAGCACACTATTAACTTGACTGACCCAACTCCGATTCGACAGAGGCCATATCGCATACCAGAGAGCCTAATAACAACACTGAAGAAGGAACTTACTATGATGAGGGATATGGGGGTAATCGAACCATCAACCAGCACATGGAGTAGTCTGATTGTCCTAGTCCCGAAGAAAGATGGGTCATTGAGGCTCTGCATGGACTTTAGGAAACTCAGTGCTGTCCCAGTTTGATGCCTACCCGATGCCCAGAATCGATGAGCTAATTGAGTGAATTGGAAGAGCCAGATATATCTCCACATTGGATCTCTGCAAGGGGTACTGGCAGGTTCCACTGGAGAAGAGGTCCAGGGAGTACACCGCTTTCAGGACACCTATGGGCCTATTCCAGTTCACCACTATGCCATTTGGATTACATGGGGCACCAGCGATGTTCCAACGTCTTATTTACCAGGTGCCCCAGGACTGTGAGGACTATTGTGCCGCTTACCTGGATGATGTGGTCATCTACAGCGACAGCTGGGATAATCACCTTCAGCATTTGCGCTGAGTCCTAAGTAAGATCCGTGAGGCTGGCCTGACTCTGAATGTGGCTAAGTGTGAATGGGCGAGGCAAGAGACACGGTACCTGGGGTTCCAGCTGGGAAACGGTAAAGTGAGGCCCCAAATTGACAAGATTGAAGCTATCCGGAACTGTCCAAGACCCCACACCAAGAAAGCCCTAAGATCCCTCCTAGGGTTAGTTGCGTGGTACAGGTGCTTCATACCACACTTCTCCAGCATAGCGGTGCCCCTGACTAACCTAACCAGCAAAATGATTAAGAATCCAGTGCCCTGGACAGAGGACTGCGAGCGAGCCTTCAGACAGCTGAAACAGCACCTGTGCGAATCTCCATTTCTACAGAGCCCGGACTTCACGAAAAAGTTCTTGGTCCAAGTGGATGCATCAGCAAAGGGGGTGCTAGCTCAAGAGGATGGCGGACAAGAGAGGCCCATTCTATACCTCAGCCGCAAGCTTCTGCCTAGAGAGACACGGTACTCTACCATTGAGAAAGAATGCCTAGCAATCAAGTGGGCCCTAGAAAGTCTCCATTACTACCTACTGGGGAGGGAATTTATCCTAGAGACAGACCATCGAGCACTGACTTGGATCCACACTATGAAGGATCATAACACCAGGGTGACTCGCTGGTACCTGTCCCTGCAGCCTTTCCAGTTTCAGATCCGTCACTGGGCCAGGAAGTATAACGTCCCAGCAGAATTTCTGTCTCAATTGCCGAGCTTCGTCAATCCTGGAGAGGATGGCGGTAATGAGACAGAGGACTCTGCCACCAGCCGAAACAGCACATCTACATAATGCCTTACAAGTCACTACACACACATACCGTTGTTTAGCCTACTCCTCGGGTGCACACTTAGGATTGCACTACTGCTTTATTCTCAGACACGCATACATTTTTCATTATGCCTAGCGCTTTCCCGCTAATCACACTTGCAATAAGCCCACGCACACACCCGCTAAGTTTTACCACAACATCTTTATTACTTATCTTCATATTTGTTAGTCATTGTCTTTGTTTGTGTGGTGGATTATCCGTCATGTTGCGTTTTCCGGGTCTGGTCTGCCGAGGGTACGGCAAGCGTGGGGGGCTAAACACAGGCAGGGAATCATGAACACCGTTATTGAAGAGTTCACCGCACTGTGCCTGCACACCGCCAGACTGTTCTATGTGTCTCCGTTTAAGGGGGGGAAAGGAGAATATATTTTCTTTTTAGTTATTTGTTATTTGTCTGTGTTAATTGTCATATGCACACTTTTGTTTTGGTTTTGCTGTTTTGTTTATTTAATGGTCAAAATAAGGCAAATCCGTTATGTGCAGATTATTGCTGTACCAATACCAGTACCTGTTGAATAGAATGATCCATGTGGGCGGAGCTTGACCTATATAAGCGGGGTCTTACGCACATCAGGGGGGTTGATGGATAATGGTTGTGCAACAGAAGTGCCAGCTACATAGCTTGATCCTTGGTGAGGAAGGAAGCCCAGCTAAGAGCTGTTGGTATATGTGTTGTAAATATTTAAACTTAAAAGATCTTTTGTATTTTTTTTTTTTTTTTTTTTTTTCCTCATCCACTATTTTTGTAAAATATTACTGGCACAATTTTGGATTGTTTCTGGATGGACACTGTAAATAAACCTCACTACATCAATGCACTGTTGTGGCTATGCCATCATTTCTTGTACGGAGAGCCCTGAACAACACGCCTTCATCACATGGACTTTTGATGATGACCTAATTACACTAAAAGCAGTTTCAGCAAGCTTCTTTTTTATTAAAAGGAACCTTAAAGAAGCCTTCCGGCTTCATGCGAGTGGCAGCCTCTTATAGCAGCTAGTCCTCGTACACTTGTTTTTCTGTATTTTTGTGCTTTTGATTGCTTTGTTTTTTTTGCTTGTGCAAATTCCACTATTTCTTTTATACATTATTTTCTGTAGTTCTTTCTTGCTCTTTTGCACATTTGCACATGTACAATGTCGGCTTTGTGTTTGGGGTTCTTTGTTTACACCCACAATCAGCTCATCGCGCTACATAAACCTGCATTACTTAATAATAATTGTTTGGTGTGCGCTCACTTGGGGAGGACATTAACAGTGTGACAGAGTGCACCAGAGACTACATTACCTTCTGTGTTAATAACACTATCAGTCAAGGCAGTACGTTATTTCCCCAACAACAAGCCCTGGATCACCAGCAAACTGAAGGTGCTATTGAATAAGAAGAAAAGAGCCTTCAGGACTGGAGACAGAGGGGAGCTGAAGTGTGCACAGGGGAAATTAAGAATGAGGCTAAGGGAATTGAAAGACGGCTACAGAAGGGAGTTGGAGATGAAGCTTCAGAAAGGATGAACACGAGAGATGTTTAGACAGTTATGAGGCAGATCACTGGCTTCAAGATGGACCATTGACAATCTGAGGGAAGCCTGGACAATATATTTTATAAGTATATTTTTTAAAAATGTATTCAGCTCAGGGCCAGCAGTTGTTCCTTCCTCCACAAACCCAGCATCCCAGCAGCATGTCTGAATGGGTAGTGAGTAGGACAGGAGCACCGCAAGGGACTATTCTATTTCTGTTCCTGTTCACAGTCTACACCACAGTCTACAGACTTCACTGAGTTACGCCACTTGCAGAAATTCTCTGATGACTCTGCAGTGGTAGGGTGTATTAAGGATGGGCAGGAGGCGGAGTACAGGACAGTGGTAGACAGATTTGTGGAGTGGTGTGAGAACAACAATCTGCTTCTCAAAGTGTCCAAGACCAAGGAGTTGGTGGTGGACTATAGGAGGAAGAAGTCTGTAACCCAGCCCATCTTCATCAAGGGAGAGGAAGCCATGGTAGTCAGTGATTGTAAATACCTTGGTGTCCACCTCAGCAACAGACTGGAACGGAGGAACAACAGTGAGGCATGAAAAAAAGACTCTTCTACAAGAAGGGTATGAGCAGACTCTACTTGAGGAAACTCTGATCCTTCAATGTATGTACCAAATTGCTTAAGACCATCAGAAGAACATCAGTATGTGGTTGCAAGTTCATCGCACATATTCTTTGCTGCAATCAGCTGTGGGAGCAGCATCAGAGCTGGCAATGCAAGGAAGCTGAATAAGCTAATTGGGAAAGCTGGGTCTGTCCTAGACTGCAAACTGGACAGGTGTTGGTGGAAAGGCGGATGGTGGACAAAATTGAGAGGACCATGGACAATAACAAACACTCTCTCCATGCCACACTGGCCAAAAGAGACACCCAAAAGAGAACCCAATAAAGCAAATGAGACAAACATTGTACATGGTCATTTATTTATTAAGGAAAATGATCCAATATTACATACCTATGAGTGGCAAAAGTGTGTGGACCTCTAGGATTAGCAGTTAATTTGAAGTTGAAATTAGGTGTTTTCAATCAATGGGATGACAATCAGGTGTGAGTGAGCACCCTGTTTTGTTTAAAGAATAGGGATCTACCAAAGTCTGATCTTCACAACACATTTGTGGAAGTGTATGTTGGCACAAACAAAGGAGATTTCTGAGCACCTCAGAAAAAAAGTTGTTGATACTCATGAGGCAGGAAAAGGTTCAGACAGATTGTGTACAAATGGAGGAAATTCAAGACCACTGTTACCCTCCCTAGGAGTGGTCAACCAGCAAAGATTAGTTTAAATGAGAAGGGTTGTGTTTGGAGAAAGGAAAACACAGCATTCCAGCATAAGAACCTTATCCCATATGTGAAACATGGTGGTGGTAGTATCATGGTTTGGGCCTGTTTTGCTGCATCTGGGCTAGGATGGCTTGCCATCAATGAATTCTGAATTATACCAGTGAATAGTAAAGGAAAATGTCAATGCTGTCCATAAAAGACAGCATTACAGTAATCTAATCTGAGTTTTTCTGGGGGGTTTTTTGTTTGTTTTTTTGCAATGTTCCTCAAATGATAAAATGCAACCTTAGAGAAATTATTGATGTGAGGAACAAAGCTGAGATCAGAGTTGACTAACACACCCAGATTTCTAGCCGCTGTTTGTACAGATAAAGAGAGAGAACTAATCTTGTGCAACTTTTTACTTTATTTCCTACAATTAAATATCTCAGTTTTATCCTGGTATAACTGCAGAAAGTTCTGTGACATCCAATCAGATATTTCATTCAAGCATGTAATCAATTTGTTAACTGACTCTTGTTTACCCGGTGACACTGATATATAAAGTTGTGTCATTTGCATAACTATGAAAACTGATTTCATGCTTTTGAATTTGTCTACCAAGAGGTGACATGTAGAGGGAGAAAAGCAATGGTTTCAAAATAGATCCTTGTGGAACCCCAAATGAAATATCATGTCTTGATGAGGGACTTCCTAGTTTAACATGAAACTGTCGACCACAGAAGTATGATCTGAACCAGCTTAATACTGCTCCTGAGAGACCACCTGCTGGCCTCCCTAATACCACTTCCAGCAGTAACCTTAGTTTTCCCCAGGAGGTCTCCCATCCAGGTACTGGCCAGGCTCAACCCTCCTTAGCTTCAGTGGGAAACCAAGCAAGAACTGCAGGGTGATATGGCTTGTTTTGGTTTGACATAATGTTTCTTCCCATAATATTCTCTGATAACATTTGGCACAGTTAAATCCATAAAAAAAGAAAATGCAAAAATGATCAGAAATTGCTATATCTGTTATAGAATCAATCTTTGTTCCAAAAATTTATCAAGGAACTCTGTATTACTCTTAGGTGGTCTCTAACTGTACTCTAACACAAGCAACATATTCAAAGAACATAAACTCACACTCATTATTTTACTCAAACACATCTCTGTACACACCTCCCTTCCTACCCTGTTGCATAGTATGTATAGCAGAGTAATTAGGGGGACAGTTCTCAGTGAGTGTAGCTGAAGATAACTACAGCCCCTCTCAAAGAATTGTAACAGCAAGGTCAGTTCTCTTGTTTTCGCTATACATTGAAAACATTTGGGTTTGAAATCAAAAGATGAATATGAGATGATAAATCAGAATTTAAGCTTTCATTTCCTCATATTTACGTCTTGATGTGTTAAACAACTTAGAACGTGGCACATTTTGTTTGGACCAAGTCATTTTTTTAATTGATAAGAAATGTTGGATCCATGTTACTGATAGATGTTTCTTGCTGCCCAGATTTGCCCTGTTAATTTGATTGTTTAAAGAATTAATAGCGTTGAATGTCTACTCTTGGTTTGAGCCCTAGGTTTCACCTGTGAAGACTGCATTTGTTGTTAAAAAGGATGAACCAACATGAAGTCCAGAGAGCTGTCTATGGGAGAAAATCAAGCCATTTTGCAAGCTGAGAAAAGAGGGAAAATCTATCAGAGCCATTGCACAAGCATTGGACATAGTCAAAACAACAATTTGGAATATCCTGAAAAAGAAAGAAATGAACAACCAGACATGGAACAGGTCGGTCAAGGAAAACCGCAGTTGATGACAGAAACATCAACAACTTTCACAGGGCAGAGGTGAAGGTATCACAATCCATCATTTGAAGAAGACTTCAAGAGCAGAAATATAGAGGCTATACCACAAGATGCCAATCACTCATGAGCAGTAAGAATCAGAAGGCCAGATTGGAATTTGCAAAGAAATACAGAGACAATACAAAGAATATCAGGACTTACCTCTACCAAAGTGATGGAAAGGCCAAAGTGTGGAGAAAGAATGCATCTGCTGATGATCCAAAACATCGAAGCTCATCAGTCAAGTATGCTGAAGGTAGTGTCTTGGCTTGGGCTTGCATGACTGCTTCTGGAACAGGCTCACTAATCTTTATTGATGATGCAACTCATGATGGTAGAAGCAGAATGAATTCAAGTATACAGAAACAATCTGTCTTCCAATTTACAGAGAAATGCATTCAATCTAATAGGGAGGAAATTCATCATGCAGCAAGACAATGACCCAAAAAGCACTGCCAACACAAGGACTTCATCAGGGGTGAAAAGTGGAAGGTTTTAGACTGGCCAGGTCAATTACCAGACCTAATCCTAGTAGAACATGAATTTCACTTCGTGAAAAGAGCGCTTCGGGAGAAAAACTGCAAAACAAACATCCACTGAAAAAGCTGCAGTACAAGCCTGGAAAAGCAACATAAAGAAAATTGCAACAGTTTGGTTTACTGGTATTTAAGTGTTATTTGCTTTAAGACTATCTGTTCCTATATTTTTGCTCACCTAAACATTGGGTGGTCTGCCACCAAAGGTGCCATGTTTTAAGTTGTTTAACACATCTAGTTGTAAATATCAGGAAATGAAAGCTGAAATCTTTTGATCTCAAACCCAAATGTCTTCAGTGTTTAGCGAAAACAATAGGCCTTGCTGTTTCAGTACTTTTGGAGGGGACTGTATGTTTCATTGAGAAATATGAAATCAAGCTCATGGTCAACAATTAGAGCACCAATAAGATCTGTTTTGTTTGTAATGCACCTAACATTTACTAAAGCAAGGTTAGGGTGTGTCTCCTTAAATTCTTAAGGAAGATATAGCTATACATATTGTCAGAGTTGTTAATTATAGGCAGAATAGATGTATAATTGTCAGTTGTATATATTAGAGACAGCAAAGAATACAATCCCAATTCCAAAAAAGGTGGGATGCTGTGTAAAATGTAAATTAAAACAGAACGCAATGATTTGCCAATCTCATAAGTCCATATGTTATTCACAATAGAACATAGAAAACATATCAAATGTTTTAACTGAGGAAATGTACCATTTTATGAAATAAATAAGATAATTTTGAATTTGATGGCCGCAACACGTCTCAAAGTTGGGAGGGAGGCAACAAAGGCTGGAAAAGTAAGTGTTACTAAAAAGAAACAGCTGGACAAACATTTTGTGACTAATTCGGTTAATTAGCAAGAGGTCAGTAACATGATTGGGTATAAAAAAGTGTACAGTCCTGGTCAGAATTATAGGTAACCCTCAATTGTAAGTATAGAATTTACAATATCTTAAGAAATAAATGCAAATGAACCAATTTTGTATAACCAGAGTATTTTAATACCATGTCCAAAGTTATTGAACAACAGCAAAAAGGCTTTCATATAGTGAAATTAAAAATACAGACAAAAAATGTATGCTGGACACAGTTATTGGCACCCTTTACTAATATTTGGTTGCAGAACATTTGGCAACAATGACAGCCTCTAAACGTTTCTTGTAGCCATATTCTTCTAAGCAGCTTCTTGCACCTGCCTGCTGGTATTTTCTGCCACTCTTCTATTGCTATGCGTTCATGCTCTTTTACGTTTGTAGGAGTCCTTTTTGCAATGGCAGATTTCAGCTCTCTCCAAATGTTTTCAATGGGATTTAGGTCAGGACTCATTGCTGGCCAGTTTAAAACACTCCAGCTTTTCCTTTTCAGCCATCCTTTCGTGCTGTAAGATGTGTGCTTCAGGTCGTTGTCCTGCTGAAAGACCCAAGACCTTCACATCAAACTTCGCTCTAAAATGCCTTCTGATCTTTTGATTTCATCATTCCTTTGATGCATTCAATGCCTGCAGTACCAGAGGCAGCAAAGCAGCCCCACAGCATGATAGAACCTCCACCATGTTTTACTGTAGGTAGGGTGTTCTTTTCCTTATGGGCTTCATTTCGTTGCCTGTAAACAAACTGAGGCACTGCATTCCCAAAGAGCTCTACTTTGGTTTCATCTGTCCATAGAACATTATCCCAGAAAGACTGTGGCTTGTCTATGAATGATCTTGCAAACATTATTCCTGTCTTTTTGTGCCTTTATTTCAATAGTGGTTTCCTCCCTGGCCTTCATCCATGGCGCCATACTTGGTTCAGTGTGCGGCGTATGGTACGGGCTGAAACCACACTCCAGATTGCTCCAGGTCAGCCTGAAGCTCTTTAGATGTCTTGCGTGATGTTTTTTCCATAGTCCGCACCAACCTTCACAGACTTCTCTCATTGAATTTCTTCTTAGCACCATGTCCTGGAAGCGTCTTAACAGTTTTGTGACTGTGAAACTTCTTGATAACATTATGAACTGTTGAAACAGGGATTTCAAGATCTTTGGTGTTTGCCTTGTAGCCTTTGGAATTGTTATGTTTTTGGATAATGGCTTTTCTAATGTTCTTCACCATTGTGAAAAAGAAACTGGAAACAGTCAGCCCCTTTTTATGCAGTAATACCATCATTCATTGCTTAAATCAGGTCATGTGAACACTGAAAATTAACATTTATTTCTGGAGCTATTCTAAATTCTGTAATTCTTACAATTCAGGGGTGCCAATAATTCTGACCAGAACTGTATCTAAGAGAGGCAGAGTCTCTCAGAAGTATGGAATCTGGATGGAAGCATATGCTGCTCTAAAACCTGTTTATACCTTTCAGCATTGATGGTGCCTTTCCAGATGTGCAAGCTGCCCATTCCATAGGCACTAATGCACCCCCATACCATCAGAGATGCAGGCTTTTGAACTGAGCGCTGACAAATAGCCAGATGGTCCCTCTCTTCTTTAGTCCTCTTTAGTTTAGAGGACGTTGCGTCCATGGTTTACAAAAAGAATTTCAATTCATCTGACCAAAGAACACTTTGCCTCACTCCATTTTAAATGAGCTTTGTCCCAGAGAAGACGGCGGCATTTCTGGATCATGTTCACATATGGCTTTCTTTGCATGATAGAGCTTTAACCAGCATTTGTGGATGGCATGGCAAATTGTGTTCACAGAGAATGAGTTCTGGAGGTGTTTCTGAGCCCATGCAATGACTTCCATTACAGAATCATACCTGTTTTTAATGCAGTGCCATCTGAGGGCCCAAAGATCACGTGGCCATCTTTACTTCTGAAAGACTTTGCCTCTCTAAGATACTCTTTTTATACCCAATCATGTTACTGACCTGTTGCCAATTAACCTCTAGCTGTTTCTTTTTAGTAACACTTACTTTTCCAGCCATTTGTTGCCCCCGTCCCAACTTTTTGAGACTTTTTTTTCCCCTCACTGAGGGGATTGGACCGGAAATAAAAACAGATTTATCAGTCCTGGAGAAACATGAGAAGCCGAGTGAAGTTTAGTAGTTTGATCATGAATATCGTTATACCCAACATGGTGATCACGTTGTGAGGATTTGGGTGCTTGTATAAAATGCTGGACAGCTGCTGGGAAATGTTTATGTTGGCACCAGAAAGTGCGTAAGTCAAGGTGGAGTGCATTTTTTATAACAACAGTCACCAGTTACCAGTGTAGAAGGCTGGTATCTTGTGGGCAGAGTCCAATGAGCAATCTGTCCTGACGTTACTTGGGTTAGAGCTGGCAGGGTGTGCTGGGGTTCACAAGCTAATTGGCTGTGGACAACTTTCCGCTTGCCCTGTGTCTGAGTTGGGGAGTGAGAGCGATGAGGCTGTGGTTGGCCCACTGTACCACCTGAAGGAGCACATTGGGGAGAGCTAGAGGGTGGACCATCCTTCTGTTTTTTAGGGTCAGAGAATTGGTTCACCAAATGGATGCTCTCTCCTGAGTATTTTGACACCAGCTTTGAGAAGGCATACCAAAAATCCTAGGTCTAGTTCTAAAACAGATTGTGCAAATTATCATAAATTTGATCCTAATGGGGCATGGTGGTTTAGTTTGCATGTTCTCCCTGTGCTTCAGGGGTTTCCTTCCCCAGTCCAGAGATATGTGTTGTAGGCTGATTAGCATTTCTAAATTGTCTGTAGTGTGTGAATGGGTGTGAGTGTGTGTGTGCGATTGTGCCCCACAATGGATTGGCACCCCGTCCAGGGTGTCCCCTGCCTCATGCCCCGAGTCTCCTGGGATGGGCTCCAGGCTCCCCATGACCCTGCGTAAGATAAGCGGTACAGAAAATGAATGACTTATCCAAATGGTCCAAAAGGCAGGGGCCAATTTCAGTGAGGTTGCATCGAATTCGTTAAATCAAGTCACCTTCAGCCACAAAATTAGTGGAAAAAGGAAATTTGTTTGTAGGACATACAGTTCATGGGATATGGACCAAAACATAAAACCCTGTGCTATAGCAGCACCATTGGGCTAATTGAGCTCATCTCGCTTGCCTGAGTAGTGGGCGGGAGCACTATCTATTGCCCAAGTTTCATCTATCAGCAAATTATGATTAATTTCACTGGAGAAGAAGAGAAATCCTAACAAAAGCAATAGGGTTCCAATATGTTGTGCTTGGAACTCTACAAACAGCCACAAAAAGGGACCTGTGGACTCTAAGAACAAATATTGCCCCTAGTGGCAAGTTCTTATTAAGGTACAATAATAATAAGGTAAGTTCTGTGACAATAGCTCACTGCTAATTGTGTGAAATGGCTGCTGAAATCTGACTTGGCTATAGGTGGCCATGTTTTGCAGTAACCTAGTGTTTTTCAAAAGTCTAGTTACAGATTAGCAGGTTGATGGAGCAGACCGAATTTCAGCTCAATTGGAGTTTTGGTTACTGAGAAATAGCTATATAAACTTAACTCTGCTTCCTAACTCTGACCACACCCCAACCTTTGCAGAGATCCTCAGAATCCTGAACTAAAATATCTTTCAAGTTTGGTTCAAATCCATACAACCAATCATGAATTACAGCTGTTTGAGTAAACCAGGCCATATTATTAAATGTTAAGATGTTTTTGATAATTTATTTTGAACATCAATTTTCTGAATATAGGACAAAAATCCAGGGACTAGTTCACAAAAGTAGGTTTAGCATATTATGCAAGAGTGGGTGGGGCTAAATGGTCTAAAACCCATTTTTTTTATGGGTTTAGCCATAAAATCAGCATAGGGAAGAATGTTCACGGTACACCTTATTAAGACACATGCTTCTTTTAATGTGCACAAACATGAATAGTGCCCTCTCAGTGGCCAGTCTGAGTCAAATTGCATCAGATAATGCTGGGTCTCTACCTGAACCTACCATTTAAGTTTACAAATGATAGGCCAATGTTAACCCTGTCAAATACCTGCTGAAAACTGATTGGCCAGTAGTGGCCATGTTTTTTAAGTAAATTGGTGTGGTGGAAATTCATCCTAAATTCATCTATTTATTGCTGTTCTCATGGCCGCGGAGACTGACCTTAGATCATCTCCAACAACAGATAATATAAACATCTCATATACACTCATCGAGCACTTTATTAGGAACACTATACTAATACTGGGTAGGGCTTCCCTTTGCTTTCAAAACAGTTTCATTTCTTCATGGCATTGATTCCAAGATGTTGGAAACATTCCTTTGAGATTCTGGTCCGTGTTGACATGATTGCATCATGCAATATCTACGTGTTTTTTAGGTGCAATTTCATGCTGTGAATCTCCCATTCAACCACAACCCAGAGGTGTTCTATTGGGTTCAAATCCGGTGACTGGGAAGGCCACTGAACTACATTGAACTCAGTTTCATGTTCATGAAACCAGTTTGAGATGACTTTTGCTTTGTGACATTATTATGCTGGAAGTAGCCATTTGAAGGTGGGTAAATTGTGGCCATGAAGGGATGCACTTGGTCCGCAACAATACTCAAATAGGCTGAGGCATTAAAGTGATGATTGACTGGTATTAAAGGGCCCAAAGTGTGCCAAGAAAACATTTCCCACACCATTATACCACTCCCACCAGCCTGGACTGTTGGTGATGATGCCAAATTCTGACCCTACCATCTGTGTGCCTCAGCAGAACTCAAGATTCATCAGACCAGGCTATGTTTTTCTAGTCTTCAACTGTCCATTTTGTTGAGCCTGTACCCACTGCAGCCTCAGCTTTCTGTTCTTGTCTGACAGAAGTGGAACCTGACATGGTTTTCTGCTGTTGTAGCCCATCCAGCTTGAGTTTAAATTTGTTTCCTGCATTCTGAGATGTTTTTCTGCTTACCACAATTATACAGAGGAGTTATGAGTTACTGGCTTTCTGTCAGCTTGAACCAGTCTGGCCATTCTCCATTGACCTCTCTCATCAACAAGGCATTTCAGTCCGCAGAACTTATGCTCACTGGATGTTTTTCCTTTATTGCACCATTCTAAAGAAAACTCTAGAAACTATTGCGCATGAAAATCCCAGGAGATCAGCAGTTATAAAAATACTCAAACCTGCCCATCTGGCACCAACAATCAGGCGATGGTCAAAATAACTGAGATCACATTTTTTCCCCATTCTGATCGTTGCTGTGAACATACTAAGTTGCTTGCCTATATCTGCATGATTTTATGCATTGCACTGCTGCCACACGATTGGCTGATTTAGATAACTGCATGAATGCGTAGGTGAACAGGTGTTCCTAATGAAGTGTATAAGATGAGTGAGACATTGTCCCACTTTACTGGTTACATTCAAACAAAGAACTCTCTCTGCACATTGGTTACATCTAACGTACCATCTTTTCCTCTGCCCAGCAGCAGGAGTTTAGAAAACTGCTGCACCATTGATGCTTATCACATAGTCAAGGCAAGAGCATTTGGTCCATCTCTAAGGGCACCGTGCCTTGTTCTAATCAAGAGACAAGCTGTCTTCTACATGAGGTCAAATGTTTGTACTTTACGTAGTGTATTTTATGATCATAAATGAAATTATAATTCAGTTATTATTTTACATACAGTCATGTGAAAAAATAAGTACACCCCATGGAAATTATTGGCTTTTTTTTTTATTATTTTTTTTATAAACTTATTTAGACAAGCAAACATTTGATCCTCTTTGGAATGGTGCCCATTAAAAAAGTTGATACACTCTATCAAATGACACATAAAATTGACATTTTGTAACATTTTGTTATTTTAACAAAAAACAGATCAGTCAGATCGAAAAAGTAAGTACACCCCTACATTTATCACACCTTCAAATTAGAGATGCACAATTTTCTTGGCTGATTCCGATTTCCGATTTTTTTGTAAGTGTGACTTGCCAATACCGATTTTTGCTGATTCCGATTTTCTTTTTAAGAGCTATAATTGACAGCATATACAAACAAAAATCTACTTTTCTTCAATGCAAAATTTATTTTCATAATAAAAGAAATTATTAAACATTACAATTTCCCCCAAACTGCACTAAGTTACAGGATCTTCTCTCACTAAACAACTCTCAATATAAAGTGCTCTGTGACTGGAAAGAGGTAGAAATTACAATTAACTGAAAATGAGTTGCTTTATAGAACAAAACAGATATAATTTTCCACTATGTTTATAAATTGACCTTTTTCTCTTTTTTACTCGTCTCACAAAAGTCCAAAGATTACAAGCCTATGAACAAAACTGAAGTGTAAAATACTCTTCCAAATAATAATAGGTGCAGTCGGTAATAATTAAATAACAAGGCACATTTTCTTTGTTGCCAACATATGTATAGGCAAAATGCTATTACTTGAGCATTAATGGCAAGTTTTTCTTCACAAACAGAAACATCTCTGCCTTGTCACCCGTCACGGTTTCTCTTTTAATCTATCACATGTCCAGCCAAGCTAAACAAGCGCTTACTTTCAACGCTTGTACATGGAGCAGAGACGTAGGCTCGGGCAAGTGGAGCAAACACAGGGAAACGATCTTGTTGATCCTCGAGTAGGTCAATGCGTTTTCGTGTTTTCGCCAACGACATGTTTACATGCAGCTGTGAGCATGGCTGTGACGTTATTGCCTGCGCCGTTATTGCCTGCGCCACTGGCAACAAAACGGACCAGCTCGGAATCGGAAAGACGTGAGACTGACTGGCCGGTCACCGGTCCGGGCCGAGCATGCAGAAATCAGCTGATTCTGGTCCCTGGCCGATCGATCGGTGCATCTCTACTTCAAATCCATAAAATTAGAATCAGGTGTTCATGATTGGGTGCCAGTGATTAGAACCTGCTTAGGGAGTGCAGGTGGAACCTGTCTTATTTAAACCTCTCACATCTAGTGTCTGGTGTTCCCTTTGCTATTGTGGTGTGTGGTGTCATCATGCCAAGATCTAAAGAGTTCTGTAAGACCTTCAGAAAAAAAAGGCTGTGGATACCTGTGAGTCTGGCAAGGGATTTAAAAAGATCTCCAAAATATTTAAAATGCGTCATTCCACTGTAAGGAAAATAATCCAGAAATGGCGCAGATGTCACGACTGCCAATTTGTCCAGGACTGACCGCCCCAGCAAATTCAGCCCAAGAGCAGACTGATGCAAAAAAAAAAAAAAAAAAAAAAAACTTCATCACAAGATCTGCTAGTAAGTCTTGTAACTGTTGGTGTCAAAAGAAAAAGCCTTTTCAAGACTACAGTTTGGCAATGAGCGTATAAGCAAAGACCAGGCCTTTTGGAATAATGTGCTCTGGACAGACAAATCAAAGATAGAATTGTTTGGCCACAGTAACAGCAGACATGTTTTGAGCAGACCAAAGATAGCTTTTCAGGAGAAGCACCTCATGCCAACTGTGAAGCACAGTGATGGAAAGGTTTGGGGTTGCTTCGCTGCCTCAGGGACTGGAGAGCTTGCATTCATTTATGCAACTATGAATTCTGCATCATATCAAAGAGTACTTGAAGATAATGTGAGGCTGTAATCTATCCAAAAGTTGAAGTTGAGCTGAATGTGGACCTCTCAACCGGATAATGATCCTAAGCACACTAGCAAACTGAAATTTGGTGAACTGCATTTTTTGTGCTAATTTGTATGTGAATTAGCAGTAGTGTGTTGAGTGTTCTGACTGACTCAGACATGAAGCTGTTGTGGTGCTATTCATGATTGTGCACACAAAAACTTTTTTTTTTTTTTTTTTTGGGTTGGATTTACGTTTCGTGTAACAAAAAGTAAAACCCTGCACTATAGGGTTTATCAGGCCCATCTCACTCAAGTAGTGGGAGGGAGTACTCTCTCTTGAGCAAGTTTCATGTCTCTACAACTTATGGTTTGGTCTGCATTATTTATTTTAGGGGAAAACAGAAGTAGAAGATGAAATCAGAAGAAAACCAATTGGGTTCCAGCACTTTGTGCTTGGACTCCACCATCTAACCATGAGTGCACATCTGCAGGGTACAAGCAAAATTGTCTGTTTATTATTAATATTCCATAAGCGGTCATTCAGTGTGCAGCTCCTCTTAAGCCTGTTTAAAACTGGAGTGGTGGCACATCCAACATACTGTCATGTGAAAGTGACCTTTCACTCCAGACACTGGCTGCACACAGAGTTATTATTTAAAATAAAAAATAAGCATGTTTCTGCATAACGTTGTGATTTCTAGCCAGAAACATTAAAATACAATATTTGGGGTTCTTAAGATTGAGGCCCTGGCCAAAATTGCCTTACTAAGGCAAGAACTCAAGAATCCCACTTTTCATCTCACTAAAAGAACAGCCACTTGATGGTGGAGGCGTTATGTTTTCGGGCTTTGTCCAACCATCTGTGCATCCACCCGAGATTCTCATTAGTGCGATATCTTGAATGAGTGGTTGAATGTTTGTATGATCTATATGGAATTATGATTGCAACCAGCAGATAAACTGATTAGATTTTGGAATTGTTCCAAACAGGGTCATGGTCACAGCAAGGTCAAATATCCGAAATAGATTTTTTTCATTAGCTTTCTTCCTGTTTGATGAATAAGGGTATTTCAGACATACAAATTAGTAATAAGATGGACTAGAGTTTTTGCAGGTGGAAACATCACTGTCAATGCCATTGGCATGAGTTCTACTTATTTGTAAAGAGAGGCAGACAAATTTTTTGTGGGGCCAACAATTCTAAACTATAAGCAATTATATTATATATTAGCAATTATTATATAAAAGTAGATACTGGACCTAAAGATTACAGATGAAAGTAAACCTAATTGCTGTTTCAGTTTTTTAATATTGCTTCTGAGGTCCTGGGAGTAAATGGTGTAGTCATTTATGGATATATCACTGTATAGAATGGATGTTGCTGTTGTATACTTATAAATGTATTTAATGTGTTGTAGCCATCATCTCGATGTGCCACTCCAGGCCTCTCTGCTGCCACACTGGCCTCTCTTGGTGGTACTTCATCCAGACGAGGCAGCAGGGACATGTCCAGTATTGTCATTGAACCGGATGCCTCTTTCAGTGAACTGAGGGTAAGGCAATAATATGTAATTCTCTTTATTACTGACTGTTTTCATTAATATATTTTGTCTGGAAAATTACAAGTGGCCAACACTGTTTTTATGTCTCCGCCCCTGAGTGAGGAAGGCATTATTTTTTTGTGTTGTCTGTCCCTTCATCCAAGATTCTACTTAGCACAATCCCTCAAGAACATGTGATTGAATGTACGTAGGATTTATATGGAAATATAAATCATAACCATGCAGTCATGTTCAGGAACTCAAGGTCCATTATTGGCTAGCTACAATCTTTTGCTATTCAAGATTCTCGATTCTCTTTAGCATGATATCTCAAGAATGAGTGGTTGAATGTTTGTAAGATATATGTATATGTGTATATATGTATATATGTGTATATGTATATATATGTGTATATGTATATCTATATATGTATATATGTATATGTATATTATGTATTATGTATTAGATTTTGGAATTTAATCTTCAGTAGCTTCCTTCCTGTTTGTCATACAAAGATGTTATTTAACTAATAAAATTTAATTTTTCAATTTTGTTATGAACTCTGATTCATATTTAGGTTGTAAAATAATTCTTTGTTCAGTTCTTATTTTACACCATGAATTCTTCTGCACATTAATGTCAGCTCTTTATACACAAATCTGAGGGTCACTACTCTTTATATGGATTATCTTAAATGGGCCAGTCTTCCTAAATTTGATCTCAGTTATTTGTCTTTTGTATTTCATTTGAATTTTACTTTTCAATTAACTTCTCAAATTTTATTCAGGAATACATGACCTATTATAGTTTTATAATATTTCAAAATATATATATTTTATATATACTTCATATCAGCAAAGTAGTAAAATCAGGGTATATTGTCACTTTTATTATTAATATCACTGTCATTATAAGGGATTTTTTTTTTTTTTTTTTTTTTTTTTTTAAATCACTTTCAAGCTGCTTTCTGTTCATCTAGTGGAATTAACCAAACATGAGTTACATTTGTTATACTGAGTACATTTGGAAAAGTACTCTTAACCAACCAAATGATTTGTTTCAGTAATCTCAGATTAATGTGACTCTACATTTTGCAATTACTTTAAACAAATGATTGTGTTTAAAACATTTTTCAAAGCCAGTGATGTTTTTGCCATATTTATACTGACAGTACCATTAATGCATGTAGAGTCACAAAGTCAGTGTCTATTACCTGGCTCAATGAGTGAGAATAGCTGGTTAATGACAGTGATCTGTTTGTAGTGTTTTGTGCTTTTCAAGGGAAAAACCCATAAACGCTTATGCAGTTAGAAAAATGCATAAGATTATTGCCCCATTGATCTTACTATGTGATCTAAAACTCCCTGGTACCTGTTTTTGCTCTCTAATTAAAGTACTGTCTGTTCTGTCACTGCCTCTGGGGAAAGTAGGCATGTGTCATATTCTTTCTGTAGTGCTTCTGCTTTTCACCAATATTCATTTCAATCCTTCCTCCTCAACAGGACATCTATGATCTAAAGGACCAGATTCAGGATGTAGAGGGGCGCTATATGCAGGGTCTTAAAGAGCTGAAGGTAGAGGGGCTTGTGTCCAGTGCATGCCATCTTTTCCTTCTCTTTTTCACTGTTCTGGCCATTATTTTGTGTGGAAGCATGAACCTCGCTCATCAAATTGCTGTCATCAAAAATCTGTCTAATTCTAACCAAAGTTATCTAACAGTTCTAGCCTGTATGCTAACTCATGTTAAGGAGCTTTAAGATATGGATGCTGATGAGAGAAGATATGCTTAAGTATGATGAACGTTTAACTTTCTGACCTGACTGTAGCAAGGTTTAGCTCAGAAATTGTTTGGAGACTTGTCATCTATTTTGTTATGTAAATTTAATTTTGATACATTAATTAACATAAATCTGGTCTTTAAAATATAAGACTCACAGATCATTCAATTTTTTTTTCTTTTAGTATTACTAGTTTGCAACTGCTCATATTGTGCAATATCACACCCAACAGTTGAGAGAAACTAAATAGTGATTTTAAAATATTATAAACTGAGAATAAATCCTCATGTCATTCTTGATAATATAATTACTTTAAGAAGTAAGTAATGTTAGTTCAATACAAGTTGTAACAATTTAGCATTGAGCTAAGGGGAAATCAATGAAAAATTGTAAATATTTACACTGTTCATATATTCTAAATATCTTTATATATACACTGTACTGTAAATATGTACATTTTAAAACAAAGATTAATTGGTTAAAATAATTCCTTTTTGAAAAGCAATAATGAAAAAAAAATTCCATGAAAATATTTTGAAGGAAATGTTGTATTCTTTGTAGGAATCTCTGTCTGAAGTGGAAGAGAAGTATAAGAAGGCCATGGTTTCTAACGCACAACTTGACAATGACAAGGCAAACCTCATCTACCAGGTAGACACACTCAAGGACGTCATTGAGGAATTAGAAGAGCAGATGTCAGAGCTGATCAGGGAAACAGAGGAGAAGTCAAAGGTATATATTTACCTGAACAAACCTTTGAACATAGGTACATTGGATTCCACTACGTATTAGCTGGAGCACTAGGAGGTGTTATCATGTGAAATCATGCTATGAAATCACCAAGGGTTTCTCTGATATACCAAAATTAATTAATTGTTATAAAGAAATTTGTTAGACATTGTTATAAAGAAATTTGAATTTACTTCACATAAAATAAAAAATCATGATTCTCAGGAATTAGAGAGGCAGAAGCATACATGTTCAGTCCTTCTGCATAAACAAGAGGAGCTAAAAGAGGGAATCCGTCAGCGAGATGAACTTATTGAGGTGAGGTTTCTTCTAGATTCACATTCACATTAAACTCATACTAGTAGAATACATTTAATCACAGATTGTATAAATGTTTTTGTTTGCAAAACCACATGAGTAACAGAGCTAAGGTCCACATGCAGGCCCTTTCTCTCTTGTGTCTTCTGTCTTGCTTCTGTCCACTGCTTCTCCCCTTCTATTTTATGGCTCTCCATTTGAACATACTTTTCTAGGCAAACCAGAACATTCAGTTCAAGTTAGATACACTCACAAGGGAGGTGTTTGACCTACAGGAAACTGTTAACTGGAAGGACAAAAAGATTGCGGTATGAAGATTTGAGCAACATTAGGACCTTTTATAAGCATGTTTTAATGGACCTTCAATAATTGGTTGCTTGTTTGTGTGTGTGTGTGTGTGTGTGTGTGTGTGTGTGTGTGTGTGTGTGTGTGTGTGTGTCACTGCCCCCTTTAACAGGAACACCTGTACACCTGCTCATTTATGCAGTTATCCAAACAGCCAATCATGTGGCAGTAGCACAATGCATAAAACCATCAGGTCAAAAGCTTCAGATAATGTTCACATTAAACATCAGAATGGGGAAAATATGTGATCTCTGTGACTTTAACCGTGGCATGGTTGTTGGTACCAAATGGGCTGGTTTGAATATTTCAGAAACTATTTCACTGACAACAGTTTCTAGAGTCAGTCCCTCCAGGATTATGCGAGGAAAAAATAAAGGAAATTCCGCAATGTTTGCAGGAACTTGCAATTTTTCAAAATTGCCGCAGATTTCCTGCAGAATTCGCCCAAAACGCGTCGTCATCTCAACGCGTCATGTGACATCATCACAACGCAGATTCAGCCAAAGCCTCCATCGATTCATGTCTGTTGAACATGAGTACAGCTAAAAGATCTGATTTACCAACAAACATCACTGCAACAGACCATGCAAAACTATTTCATGCCATTGCAATTTCGCCAATTCAAGTAGTTTTCCGCAGAAAAGCATAAAAAAGCAGCAGCAAAATCAAGCATTTTCGGCCGCAATAACAAAAAAACAAAACAAAATGCAGAATGATACAAAAAACAAAAAACATCGTTTGAGAAGCACTCTTTAGACCCATGGTGAGCAGAAAAACATCTTTATCTTAACAGCAGAAGGCCACATCAGATTCCACTCCTGTCAGCCAAGAACAAGAATCTGAGGCTATTGTGGGCTCAGACTCACTGAAACCGGAAACTGGAAAAATACCAGGTGATTTTTCTAATCTTCAGCTGATCAGTTTCAATGAGCCTGTGCCCATGATAGCCTCAGATTCTTGTTCTTGGCTGACAGGAGTGGAACCTAGAAGTAGTCTTCTGCTGTTGTAGCCCATCCATCTCAAGGTTCGATGTTTTGTGCATTCTGAGGTGCTTTTCTGCTCACCACAGTGGTAAAGATTATTTGAGTTACTATATCCTTCCGGGCAGCTCAAATCAATCTGGTCATTTTTCTCTGACATCTTTTAGGAACAAGGCATTTCCATCCACACAACTGTCTCTCACTCAATGTTTTTTTTTTTATTTCACACCATTCTGTGTAAACTTTAAAGACTGTTGTGTGTGGAAAATCCCAGGAGATAGGCAGTTTCTGAAATACTATCTGGTACCAATATCTATGTGATGATCAAAGTCACAGATATCACACTTTTTCTTCCTTCTGATGTTTGATGTGAATATTACCTGATCATAATAAATATTATTAAACAAAACTTAAGTATTTATTGCTTTACAAAGACTACACAGAACTAATTACCAATCAATATTTTTTGTAAAACTAAATGGTGCACAAACAAAATAATTCATTATATCAGCGACAATTTTTATAATTATATTGACTGAGTGGTACTGTTTCCTAATACACAAGTACGCAGTGCAAAATATACAGTCAGAATTTTAACCTAATGATGTTAAACCACCTAAAAAATGTCAGTGTTTTGTAGTCTCTGTAGCAGGCAATTTGAGTTCTGCAATGATTTTTATTATTGTAAAATCTACTGGAAATTGAATATGAACAACTATTAAAGAACAATTTGCATCTGTCCTAATTGGATATAGGCAATGTAGGGAAATTAGAGCCTTTTATTTGTAATTTGCAAAGTACATCAAGGACATACATAAATTGAAATGTTTATGGTGAGGCCTAGGTAAACAGATTAAAACACATTATGCAGTATTTATTATGAGGGACAAAATTTGCAAAAACAGGGTAAAAAGAGGAAGCGTATCAATTGATTTAAACATATCTGTGGTGGCCTGGGAAAACCCTACTATATATACTGTGGTGGAAATATTACCTTCTAAAGAAAAATATGTAAACTCTTATTAATAATATTAAACTCTCACAGCTGACTCCAGAGTAATATGTTTATTCTTGTCATGACCAGGTCAAAGAACTCCAACTTGATTGGTTACAATTAGACAAAGAACTTCATGCTTATTAGTCAAATAAAGATCAAATTAACATGAATTATCATAAATGACTATATAAATAGCAAGAAAGGAAGTACATACAGTCATGTGAAAAAATAAATACACCCCATGATTGATTGATTGATTGATTGATTTATTTATTTATTTTTTATAAACATATTTGGACAAGCAAACGTTCAGTGGTGGATGAAGTACCTGAAAGCCACACTTGAGTAAAAGTACAGATATCTTACCAGAAAATGACTTCGGTAGAAGTTAAAGTCACTTTTTAGAATATCACTTGAGTAAAAGTCTTAAAGTATCTGATATTTATTGTACTTAAGTATGAAAAGTATTTTTTTGATGTTAAATGTACTTAAGTATTGATACTAAAAGTACAAGTAAATGCTGTTAATACAAAAAGTTTATTCTTTTTAAGTATGTGCACCACCTTAAAAATGGAGCCTACAAAACAAGTCTTCAAGCTGAAGCTCTCAAAAGGAACAAAGAGCTCAGTCTCTAGCAGCTTTGTCAGGGGCATCATGTCATTCAATTTGCCAAATTGCAAAATTTTCAGAGTAAACAACTCACCATATGGCTGACCGTCTGTCTCCTGCAGTATGGCAGAACTTTAATGTTGTACTATACACAGTTTGAGCAACAAGATTGTGTTAAGTTTTAATTTTAACTAATACAGCCACCCGAACCTGCAAAAATATGTACTTACACTGTTTCATATTATATTATACTATATTATATTCCTGTATTATTCAGCTCATGGAGTCTTTTTTTTTTATTCAATAACTACTTTACACATGTCTACAGGGAGTTTGGCCTCATCACCTAGACATCAATACAGTAGCTCCTTATAGCAGCTAGTTAAAATAACATTAGCTATGCTAATGGACGAATGACATTAAACTCACCTCACCATGTCTTTTACAGTCATTTAACCCACCATGGGCAATTGAGAAATCACTGCTGCAAACAGTAGTTTTTTTTTTTTTACCCCTATTATGCATGGGTTCACTTTAGTGTAGTCTGGGATGAAGTGCGTTTTGTACTTCTTTTTTTTTTTATTTGGACACAGACAGAGGTCTGTAATGTTCGCCTACCGAGAAAACTGATAGGTTAGTTAGCACAAAGAGAGACCAATCAGGATGTGCCCTGTGTCACTTGCTCTCTCGGTTTCTCCAGCGCCGTTGAAAAAGAGAGTTGCAACATGCTTTGATCTCGCTGCAACACAGTCACGTGGTTCATGTAGCGCTCAATAGTTCCAAACAAATCCGTGCTGTCCTCCTGTTTGAATGGGTTTAAAAGGGACCGAGAGCAGCAGCGACTATATTTGCAGCAATTTTCTGTAAATTTAACGCATTATGTGGTTTGATTACTACGTTGACTGTATTTATAGTAGCATTTTTTCTGGGGAGTGATGGAGAGACAGCATTAATCAGTTTTTCTGTGTTCACTTTTGGAGGAAAGGGATTGCCATAACACAGAATACATTTACAGTATGTATGTATTCATATTTTTTTCTTGCTTCTGTGGTCATAATTACTCACATCCTAATGTTATCTTATGTTAAGACACTCACATAATCATGCACAACAAGTGAATATCAATGAATGCAAGCAACTGCTCAATTTAACCAAAGAAAGAAGTTTGGTCAATAGTGCAAAATAAAAAAGGAAAACAGTTGAATTCAGCAAAGCAATTTATTATATAATATATCTTCATAGAAACTCATTCGTCCTCCTACAGGGAGCGAAAGAAAGCAGACCACTTTCATGCAATTCCTGTGATTAAAGTGATTAAGCTGAAATTAATGAGTGAAATTTATAAATAAAATGACAGTGCCTATAAAAAAATTACTATACCTCTTATTATATATTATGTAATTTTTATGTGGGGATGTTCAATGTTGAGGGTGGGGTAGGGGAGTGTTTATCAGTCTAATCAAAGTTGGGCTGCAGTTCCAACTGCCAGTTTATTAGGAACACCGAGCTAAAACGAATACAATCTAACCTTAACAACAAATCTAATAACCAAATATAAACTTTGTATTAACAAACGCCAATAGCTGCAATTAATTTGAGGTAAATGTAGGCCAACTGACATCTGGTTAGGGTAGCTAGTGAAGTGTTACTCACGCTAGCTAACTGCAATTAGAATCTAACTAGCTATTATCTAACGATAAACATTAACTATAGCAGGTTACATAAAATACCACTATTGACCAGATCCATGAGAGGTCAGCTAATGTGTTAAAATGCCAAAAAATGCAATAATTTCATCAATTTACCAGCGACTGTGTTTGGGAAACATTGAAATGAATGGGGTTCAGTGCCATAACTATTCAGTGTTTGGAACTATCGGTTGCCCCATGACACGCTTAACTTCCGCATTCTCCGATTCCTACAGAAGTGTGGAAGTGTCGCAACTCTCGTTTTCAACGGCGTTGGGTTTTTCCAGAGCCCGTCTACTAGGCCTATTAGAAATGACCATTGAACTCTCTCTCGCTCACTCTTAAAAAAAAAAAAAAATATATATATATATATATATATATATATATATATATATATATATATATATATATATATATATATATATATATATATATATATATATATATATATATATATGTATATTTATTGTGGGTGTTAAAATGCGTCGCTATTAAAATGCGAGAGACTCCCGGAACTTCCGGGAGAGTTCGGCTGTCTGCTAATAACTAACATTGTAATTATTGTCGAGTGGAACTCCTGTGTATAGGCTTGAGTGGAAATTGAAACTTATCCGTGGCTTTGAGAGCACTTGTTTGCACTTGCGTAATGGGATTTAACCAGTGCTCTAACTTGCAAGCACCGGACCACCGATTCATCAAATCTGCTTGCTTGCTTTCTGTGTTCTTCCAATTTTATTTTGTAGTAACGAAGATGCTTTGGGAAATGTATCAGAGTAAAAGTATACATTTTATTTGGCAAATGCAGTGGAGTAAAAGTGAAAGTTGACAGAAATATAAAAACTCAAGTAAAGTACAGATTCTCACAAAAAATACTTAAGTACTGTAATGAAGAATAATTACTTCGTTCCATTACACCACTGCAAACGTTTGATCCTCTTTGAAAACAGTGCCTATTAATAAAGTTGATACACTCTATCAAATGACACACAAAATTGAAAATTTTGTAGTAATTTTCACAATTTAAATTAACAAAAAAGAGATCAGTCACATGGACAAATTAAGTACACCCCTACATTTATCACCCCTTCAAATCCATAAAATTATAATCAGGAGTTCAAGATTGGGTGCCAGTGATTAAAACCTGCTTAGGGAGTGCAGGTGGAACCTGTCTTATTTATACCCCCCTCATATCTAGTGTCTGGTGTTCACTTTGCTATTGAGGTGTGTGGTGTCATCATGCCATGATCTAAAGAGTTCTGTAAGGCCTTCAGAAAAAATGTTGTGGATGCATATGAGTCTGGCAAGGGATTTAAAAAGATCTCCAAATTATCTGAAATACATCATTCCACTGTAAGGAAAATCATCTACAAATGGCGCAGATTTCTAACGACTGCCAATTTGTCCAGGACTGGCTGTCCCAGCAAATTCAGCCCAAGAGCAGACCATCTGATGCACAAAGTCTCCAAGAACCCCAAAAAGCCTTTGCAAGACTACAGTTGATGGGCATATAGGCACAGACCAGGCCTTTTGGAATAATGTGCTCTAGACAGATGAATCAAAGATAGAGTTGTTTGGCCACAGTAACAGCAGACATGTTTGGCGCAGACCAAAGACAGCTTTTCAGGAGAAGCACCATTTCCACAGTGCTGGAAATGTTATGGTTTGGGGTTGCTTCGGCGCCTCAGGGACTGGACAGCTTGCATTCATTGATTCAACTATGAATTCTGCATCATATCAAAGAGTGCTTGAAGATAATGTGAGGCCATCTGTCCAAAATTGAAGTTGAACTGAAAGTGGACCTTTCAACAGGATAATGATCCTAAGAACACTAGCAAATCCACCAAGGAATGGCTCAAAAAGAAGAAATGGAGGGTTATGGAATGGGCTAGTCAAAGCCCGGAGTTGAATCCCATTGAAATGTTGTGGGGGGATTTGAAACGGGCAGTACATGCAAGAAAACCCTCAACCATCTTGCAACTGAAAGAATATTGCATGGAAGAATGGTCAAAACACCAGCAAGCCTGGTGGACAGTTATGCAAAACGCCTACAAGAAGTTATTTCTGCTAAAGGGAGCAATACTAGCTTCTGAGGCCACAGGTGTACTTACTTTTTCCACAGAAGAAAGTTTCAAAGATGATCAAATGTTTGCTTGTCCAGATATGTTAAAAAAGCCAACAATTTCCATGGGGTGTTCTTATTTTTTCACACGACTATATATAGTAAAAATCTAACATAACACCAAGAACTTCATGTTAAATCAGTCCTGATAGAGTAGGATAGCGTATGCCTTAAATCAGGCCTTCAAGGACACCTTCCTTCATCCTCACACACAAAAACAAGCCTAAATAGTAAGAAGCAGAACTTTTTCCACCCTCAGTGTGAAATTACAACATCCAAAATTACGTGATAAAGAATCAGAAACATTTTAGGGGAAAAATTTGAAAAATAAAAGTTACAATTGGTTGCATAAGTGTGCACACGCTTTTATAATTAGGAATGTGGCTGTGTACGGTATCTCACTTGTCGAAAGATATTGATCAAGAGAGGTGTATAAAGAATTTCCAAAATATTAGCTTACCTTGGGACACCACAGTGACATTACTGAAAACAGGACATCCCTCCAAAATTTACAAAAGGATAAGAAAAAAACTTATCAGGGAGGCTTGCCAAGAGACCTATGGCAACATTAATGGAGCTGCAGGAATATCTGACAACTACTGATTACTTGTCAGATATTCCTGCATTAGGGCTGCTTTTCCTCAGCCAGAACTGTGGGTTTTATCAAGGTGGAGGGAAACATGAATAGCTACAAATACCAGCCGATTTTAGTTCAAAACATTCATGTGTCTGCTAGGAATTCACTACAATAGTGACCAAAAGTATACATCCAAATCAACAAAGGAATGGCTTAACCAAAAGAAGATCAATGTTTTACAATGGCCCAGCCAGAGCCCAGACCTGAATCCAACTAAAAATCTGTGCGGTGACCTGATGTGGGCTGTGCACAGGAGATGCTCTTACAATTTGATGGCCTTAGAATGTTTTTGCAAGAAAGAGTGGGAAAGATGTGCCATGTTGATAGACTGTTATCCAAAAAGACTGAGTGGTATAATAAAATCAAAAGGTGCTTCAACAAAGTATTAGTTTAGGGGTGTGCACACTTATGCAACTAGGTTATTGTAAACTTTTTTACTTTCTTTATATTTTTTCCCTCAAATATTATGATTATTTTTTTATCTTTGAATTTGGCACTCCATGAAATTAAATAATCACCAAAACTATGCCATTCATTTGTGCTGTTTTGTGCCGCAAAAATGAACGTTTGTGCTGGTTTGGTTTTTGATCTATTAAACATTTTTTTTGGTGACATCACTCTCCACCCCATGTCGCTCAAATCGATTCAAATCGAGCCGTTCGTTTTTGATGGTTTGTGTCATTAAAACAAATACTGTAATTATTTTCTTTCCTTAGATATAACAAGAATATTTTTGGGAGCAGTGACATCACTCTCCCACCCCATTTAGGCCGACAGACATACCACTCGCCCGCTTTCTCTGTGTACCACACACACACACACACACACACACACACACACACACACACACACACAGAGAGAGAGAAAAAGCATACAGTATTTCACAAAAGTGAGTATACCCCTCACATTTTTGTAAATATTTTATTATATCTTTTCATGGGACAACACTGATGAAATGACACTTTGCTACAATGTAAAGTAGTGAGTGTACAGCTTGTAGAACAGTGTAAATTTGCTGTCCCCTCAAAATAACTCAAAACACAGCCATTAATGTCTAAACCGCTGCCAAAAAAAGTGAATACACCCCTAAGTGAAAATGTCCAAATTGGGCCCAAAGTGTCAAACTTTTGTGTGGCCACCATTATTTTCCAGCACTGCCTTAACCCTGTTGGGCAGGGAGTTCACCAGAGCTTCACAGGTTGCCACTGAGTCCTCTTCCACTCCTCCATGACGACATCACGGAGCTGGTGGATGTTAGAGACCTTGCGCTCCTCCACCTTCCGTTTGAGGATGCCCCACAGATGCTCAATAGGGTTTAGGTCTGGAGACATGCTTGGCCAGTCCATCACCTTTACCCTCAGCTTCTTTAGCAAGGCAGTGGTCGTCTTGGAGGTGTGTTTGGGGTCGTTATCATGTTGGAATACTGCCCTTCCTCACCTGGTTGCCGCTACACACGCTTGACACCATCTGAACCAAATAAGTTTATCTTGGTCTCATCAGACCACAGGACATGGTTCCAGTAATCCATGTCCTTAGTCTGCTTGTCTTCAGCAAACTGTTTGTGGGCTTTCTTGTGCATCATCTTTAGAAGAGGCTTCCTTCTGGGACGACGGCCATGCAGACCAATTTGATGCAGTGTGCGGCGTATGGTCTGAGCACTGACAGGCTGACCCCCCACCCCTTCAACCTCTGCAGCAATGCTGGCAGCACTCATACGTCTATTCTGCAAAGCCAACCTCTGGATATGATGCTGAGCACGTGCACTCAACTTCTTTGGTCGACCATGGCGAGGCCTGTTCTGAGTGGAACCTGTCCTGTTAAACCGCTGTATGGTCTTGGCCACCGTGCTGCAGCTCAGTTTCAGGGTGTTGGCAATCTTCTTATAGCCTAGGCCATCTTTATGTAGAGCAACAATTCTTTTTTTCAGATCCTCAGAGAGTTCTTTGCCATGAGGTGTCATGTTGAACTTCCAGTGACCAGTATGAGAGAGTGTGAGAGCGATAACACCAAACTTAACACACCTGCTCCCCATTCACACCTGAGACCTTGTAACACTAACGAGTCACATGACACCGGGGAGGGAAAATGGCTAATTGGGCCCAATTTGGACATTTTCACTTAGGGGTGTACTCACTTTTGTTGCCAGCGGTTTAGACATTAATGGCTGTGTGTTGAGTTATTTTGAGGGGACAGCAAATTTACACTGTTATACAAGCTGTACACTCACTACTTTACATTGTAGCAAAGTGTTATTTCTTCAGTGTTGTCCCATGAAAAGATATAACAAAATATTTACAAAAATCTCACTTTTGTGAGATACTGTGTATATATATATATATATATATATATATATATATATATATATATATATATATATATATATATATATATATATAATCTTTAACCTCAGCTTTTCTCTCACTCTGCTTTTAGCTGTAATGCTGTCTGAATAAGCTTGTCATCTTGTTCATGCCACTTTTTTATGCTTGCTGCTTTGTAGACTTTGCATGTTAACCATGCATGTTGACCATTATGTCTTGTCTGCATCAATGTGGCCTGTCCTCCACTTTTTCTCCTCATGGCTCTTCTCTCTTTCCTGTCCTGCTGTTGGCCAGGCCTTAGAGAGGCAGAAAGAGTACTTTGATTGCATTAGGAATGAGAGGGACGAGCTCAGAGATGAGCTGGCTGACCTCAAGGGAAAATCCAAAACAGTAGAGGTATGTCAGTGTTGAAGACCAAGAAATGTAGCAAAGGACAAAATATTTCTTAATAATGGGGTTTGTACATTATAAAGTTCCCTTTTGAATTATAGTTAATGTGTAAGTATAATTTAATTTTAAATGGATTAAATATATACATTTTTGCTATTAATTTGCACATAATAACCCATAATGACAAAGTGAAAACAAGTTTTTAGAAATGTTTGCAAATTAATTAAAATTCAAAAGCTCATTTAGATTTTTCCGTCTCTCCTTTATCATTTATACTTGTAATTTATTTTATTTTAACTCAACAAGGCTCTGGTATGTTGTGTACTGTATAGTTGAGGCTGCATTCATCCTTCCTTCAATTCCTCCTGTCCCTGCCTCTGAGAAGCACCCCCTTACCATGATGCTGGCACCACCCAGCTTTTTTCTCATCAGACCAGAGAATATTGTTCCTCATGCTCTGAGTTCTTTGAATACCTGCCATATACTTTTTTTTTTTTCAGGAGTGGCTTTCTGTCTAGCCATTCTACCTAGGCTTGATTGATGGAGTATTTCTGAGGTGGCTGTCCTTCTGGCAGGTTCTCCCATCTCTACAAAGGACTTCTGAAGCTCTTTTAGAGTGTTCATTGGGTTTTGATAACCCCGCTGCCCCAGGACCTTCTAGTCTGGTTACTGAGTTTGGTCAGATGTTTCCTGGTTTGGCCAGACGTTGCCTTTTTCTAAGTGTCTTGGTGGTTCCAAACTTATTCTATTTCACTATGATGGAGCCCACTGTGTTTCTGGGAACATTCAAAGCTCAAAGAAATGATTTTATACCCTTGCCCAGATTTATGTCTCAGCACAATTTGATCACAGATGTCGTCTATGGAGAGTTCCTTGTATTGCTTTCTTTTGATCTGACTTGCACAATGAATTGTGGGACAGGTTTGTGCACTTCTAAATCATATCCAATCAAAGCCACAGATGGACTACAGTCAAGTTCTAGAGATATCTCAGAATAATCAATGCAAGCAGGATGCACCTGAGCTCAGTTTAGAGTGCCTTTAGCCAAGGGTCCAAATATCAATATATTTAGAGACATTTTATTTTTTGATTTAATAAATTTTGCAAAAAATTTCTAAAAACAAGTTTTCACTTGGCCATTATTATTATTATTATTGTTATTATTATTATTATTATTATTATTATTATTATTATTGTTGTTTGCTTATGCCACTCCAGATGTTTTGTGGCATTAATCCTTCATTACTTCACACAAGGCTACACTGGTAAAACAAAAATTCTTCCCTCTAGAAGAGTAGTTGCATCCCAACCCAAACGAATTTCAGTTTTCATTTAGTTTGGAACTAGGATGTAAACACAGTGTGCCAGTGTGCTCATTTATTGTAATCTTATTTCTTACATGTAATATTTGCATTTAAAAACTAGTTAATAAATAAATAAAGCTGCTTGATTTGTTGTTGTTAACAAGGGCTCATTATGGTTTTTTTAAAGCATGGGATCTTGTATTTCCCAAAAAGCTTGTAGCATAATGATGCTCCCTTTGATGATACATAATCTTTAGTGCTGCATATATTCCATGTTTGGAAAGCATTAAATCTCATTTCATTACCCTGCTCCCCACAGAAACATGGGCTGGTTATCATTCCCGAGGGCACACCCAATGGGGATGTAAGTCATGAATCCCCCACCTCAGTGATCACTCTTGTCACCCAGGAAGCTGCTCAAGTGCTGGAGTCAGCTGGAGATGGACCTCTGGGTACGAAAACAGACTGAGTTAATAAACTTGTGACTGTGTTGGGCATCCTTTGAGAAGTATTTACATAGGTGTGGAGAGCAGTGTAATAAAGAATTAAGTTTTTTTTTTTTTGTATAAAGAATAAAGATTTTGTAATTTTGTATAAAGAACATAAGTAGAAATTCATGTAAGTATTGTGGTGCAGGAGATTATAAACACATTGTTTTAAGGGGACAGATACTGTGCCATAGTTGTAAATACCTTTCGTTTTCCACAACAGATATTCGACTACAAAAGCTTGCTGAAGAAAAAGACGAACTCTTATCCCAAGTATGAATATCATTATTATAATATCTAAATTGTTTAACAGAAGGATTGACAATAAAAAATGAGTACATTGCTATTGTCTCTTTGCAGCCCAATACATTATTTTAATTATTATTACGTTAATCGGCATAAGCATACATTTGCCAAGAAGAGGGTATTTGTTGAAGTATTTGTTGAAGTTTTTTGCTTTTGCATCTCACAGATCAGGAAACTAAAAACGCAGCTACAGGAGGAGAGACAGAAACATTCTAAGATGGAAAATGTTTACTCAGATGGAGATCGGCTAGAAAACGGCACTGACTTGAACTTAATTGAAATGCAGAGTAAGTGCACACTTGTGAGCAGTTGAAAGGGTTTGTTTTTTTTATAAATACATTTTTCCATTTCACGAAGCAGTTAAAGGCCTTTAAAATTTGTAAAAATCTGAACACAGGAAGTCTAGAAAGTTTGATAAATCAATCTGAAAAGTTTTTAAAGGGGTCTACAATTTTCTTTTCATGAGGAAAAGGCAAAAACAAATAAATCAATGTTGCATAAAAAGCATTGATTTATTGATGTGAACATGAGTTGCTGAAAGTAGGAATCTATGCAATACTACATTGCCAAAAATAGTGGTAGCATTATCATTATTTTAGTTTGTCCGGAGTTTCTTAATCAAGATGGATGTTTATCCTGAACCTGATATATTGACAGCTGCACCTATTTCAGAGCTTTCAAAATTGCCAAGAGTGCATACCTTTATTGTGTACAGAAGTAACTAAATCAACTTAGATCAAACTTTCAAGGCATACTATCACTGAAAATGAGAATATAATCTTTAGACATTCAGAGGAAGACCTTGAAAAGAGTGTAATGGGTAAATATAAATTATTGGGACCATATGTACAATTCTGTACTGATCTTCTGTTTATTTGTCCGTCATCCACTGAGCATGGTAGAATTGATAGCAGAAATAGGTCATTATTTACAGTCATGTGAAATAATAAGTACACCCCATGGAAATTGTTGGGTTATTTTTATTATTAATATTTTATTTTGGATAAGCAAATATTTGATCCTCTTTGAAACAGTGCCTATTAATAAAGGTATATAAAAATATAAAAATACAAATATAAAATTGACATTTTGTAGTAACTGTCACAATTTATATTAACAAAAAACAGATCAGTCACATGGAAAAAGTAAGTACACCCCTACATTTATCACACCTTCAAATCCCTAAAATTAGAATCAGGTGTTCAATATTGGGCACCAGTAATTAGAACCTGCTTCGAGAGTGCAGGTGGAACCTGTCTTATTTATAGCCTTCTCGTATCTAGTGTCTGGTGTTCCCTTTGTTATTGAGGTGTGTGGTGTCATCATGCCAAGATCTAAAGAGTTCTATAAGCCCTTCAGAAAAAGGTTGTGGATGCCTATGAGGCTGGCAAGGGATTTAAAAAGATTATTCCAAATTATTTGAAATACATCATTCCACTGTAAGGAAAATCATCTACAAGTGGAGCAGATTTCAGACGACTACCAATTTGTCCAGGACTGGCCATCCTAGCAAATTCAGCCAAAGAGCAGACTGTCTGATGCAAAAAGAAGTCTCCAAGAACCCCAAAATTTCATCACAGGATCTGCTGGTAAGTCTTGCAACTGTTGGTATCAAAGTGCATGCTTCTGCAATCAGTAAGAGATTGTACAAAGTTTACCTGCATGGGAGGCATGCCAGGAGAGAGCCTTTCTAAAAAGAACATTAAAGCAAGACTACAGTTTGCCAATGAGGATATAGGCAAAGACCAGGCCTTTTGGAATAATGTGCTCTGGACAGACGAATCAAAGATAGAGTTGTTTGGCCACAGTAACAGCAGACATGTTTGGTGCAGACCAAATACAGCTTTTCAGGAGAAGCACTTAGAAGCCTCATGGACTGGACAGCTTGCATTCATTGATTCAAATATGAATCTGCATCATGTAAAATAGTGCTTGAAGATAATGTGAGGCCATCTGTCCGAAAGTTAAAGTTGAACCGAAAGTGGACCTTTCAACAGAATAATGATCCTAAGCACAGTAGCAAATCCATTAAAGAATGGCTGAAAAAGAAAAATGAAGGATTGTGGAATGGCCTAGTCAAAGCCCGGATTTCAATCCCATTGAAATGTTGTGGGGGGATTTGAACCGGGCAGCACATGCAAGAAAACTCTCAAACATCTTGCAACTGAAAGAATATTTCATGGAAGAATGGTCAAAAATTCCAGCAAGCCTGGTGGACAATTATGCAGAAGGCCTACAAGTTATTTCTGCTAAAGGGGGTAGTACTAGCTTCTGAGGCCAAGGGTGTACTTACTTTTTCCACAGAAGAGTATCACATCTATTGATATTTTTGTTGAATAAATGATTGAAAAGCTATTTTTCATTGTGGTTTTGTTCAAGTATATCAACTTTATTAATAGGCACTGTTTCAAAGATGATCAAATGTTTGCTTGTCCAAATATTTCAAAAAAAAAAAACAAAAACAATTTGGGGTGTACTTATTTTTTCACAAGGCTGTATGTGTTTCTGGGTGCTGTAGATCAGACCAAATTTGTTTAAACAATTTTTTTTTTATTTTACAAATTATGAATGTAAGTCAGAGGTCTACGAAATATGCTCTGAAACAGCATAGCAGATATAAACAGCATACCACAGAAGCCTTTCGAACCGAATGTAAAGAACCTCCTTGGAGCTGATTTATGGTTGCATATTCACAGGGTTGGGAAGGTTACTTTAAAAATGTATTCCATTACAGTTACAAATTACTTCATAAAAA
This sequence comes from Cranoglanis bouderius, assembly GCA_023630585.1. Classification (NCBI taxonomy): domain Eukaryota; kingdom Metazoa; phylum Chordata; class Actinopteri; order Siluriformes; family Cranoglanididae; genus Cranoglanis; species Cranoglanis bouderius. The sequence continues at coordinate 16,179,888 of CM042570.1, forward strand.
ATGTAATCAGTAACGTAATCCAAGTATCACAATATGAAAGTAATGTAATCTGATTACTTTTGGATTACTTCAAGGTCACATATGTAAATAAAGTCAAGAGAAAAGCAATATGATTTAAAATACTTTTATTTAGAGTTTATTTTAGAGCTTAAAAACATGTTCAATGTTTGGATTTGTTTTAATAAAATAAATAAATTTGTTGCTCAACCAGAACTATAATCATGCAGCTGTCTATATTGTGTTATGTCAGAAGCAGGGCTCCAGACAAACAAATCTATTAAGGAGCCATTGGCTCCTATAAGAAAAAAAAATAGGTGCCAAATGATTTTTTTAAGTGCCACATAAGTATGAACTTACATTTGAAAATTTTAAAACACTTATTTTCAGTCATCCTGTCATGTGTATGTCTGGACTCGTTTTACAGCGTCAGCATTTTCATCCAAGTTCACTTAAAGTGGGAACTGAATGTCTTTTCCAAGTTGAGAACTGTATACAGTCACAAAGAATTATTCTTCACACAGAATCTGAGCCAGTGTCACTGACCATCATTATGTCAGCATCACTTGGCCACTGAATGGAGTTTGGCCTCCTCTGTGTTGCAGAAAGCCAGCATTTGACACATGGTTCAGGATCAAACTGTTCAAGTGATGGGCCTCTGTGCTGATCCTGATCAGGTCTTCCAAGGTTGAATTGCATACTTTTGATTGTATCCTGTTTTGAGCTTAAAAGCCACGTTCGCACTGAGCAGCCAATATTGGTAGGAATAAGCAATATTTCAACTAGATGTATTCTGCTCAAAGCACATGCTGTGTCGTTGTCATACGTCTTCACACATCCAGTCAATTTTTCTTCATAAGTAATATCTGAGAAGTGAATTTGGTGAAAGGCTGCTCTTCACATGCAGTCATATAGACGGAGTTGGATTTTATTTTTAGCTCTTTCCATTCGGTCTCGTCATATAGTTCACATGCACGAGACAATGCTTGTGCTAACGGTGTTTTTGTGGAGCTCTCTGTGATTACACAGTCACGAGCTTCTTTATGCTTTTGACTATTGCCCTGTTTTCTCACGGTCTCTTTCTTGAAATGGTTCGTTCGTAATGAAATCCGTTTTCCGCTATTTCTCTGCCCGCTTTGGAACAAAAGTCACAAAACATTTTCTGTGTGCGATGATCATACCTGAGCCATGCAAACTCTTGAATCCTAGAAGTCTTAAAATGCCTTTCTGCACTTTTACTTGGGTGTTCATTGATAGACACGGAAAGATGATCCTCTGTGTCTCTGTTGTTTTCTATCTCTCTCATGCTGGTACAATTGGAGCCTGATTTTTATTAGCAGGTGTGCCATCAGCATTGGTGCTCGACAGAGATGAGGATTGTTTGAAAAAGTCTGACATTTTTCGTTTTGACATGTCTTTCTAAGGCGGACAGCTGATTCCCACTTTCCCCGTGCGTATTTTGGTGCTCTGGATGAATTTGAACTTCATGCGCAGGACGTCATTTTTTTATGTCAAGACAACAAATTATGCGAGAGGTTCCTCCTCACTGAGCATGCAATTAAAAAGACAGTACATGCAATTTTTAAATCATAACGTGTAAATTTATATTGTTGCCAGTGACGATCTCAGCAAAAATATCATTCGCAATATATTGAGCTGTGAGCTCATGCATGCGGAAGTGGGCAGATACCGCTTTCCTCAGAATGTGTTATGCTACCCCCAGAGTGTTTAACTGTGCTTGTATATGTGAAACTTCTTGTATATGTGAAAATCTTTTTCTTCTTCTTCTAATTCAAACATATGTTCTTTTACTCTTTGAAGGAGATGCCAACCGACAAATTAGTGAATATAAATTCAAGCTTTCAAAGGCAGAACAAGAAATGGGTACAATGGAACAAAATGTAAGTTTCTAAAAATTTTAATTATAATTGAAGTTTACTGAGTATGTATTCTGGTTAAGAACAAAAGCATTTAATGTATTTAAACACACTCTGTGGCTACCTTCATAGTAATATGACTGTGTTTAAATCTCTGTTATACATACTGTAGGGAAAATTAGCTGTTTTAGATTAAGCAGCCCACATACTCCACCATTACATGTAAGGGAAGTTTAGCTATTTAGGTTACGTTGCCTGTATCCTCCACCAAAATATGTAGGAGACACTATCAGATCAGCCCAAAAGGGAAAATTTTGCTAACTTAATATTTCTGATGAACTATTCGTCTCGCAATAAGTTGAAATTAGACTATGTATTAATTATGCATTAGATATAACCTCCATGGCCACCGGCAATAATATCCTAAACATAGTGAAACACTATATTAAGAGCCTAGTAACAAGATTGGCAGCTCAAGACAATAAACTGTAAAGCAGACAAAGACCCGTATCTTTGAAAACAGACAAGACTTTATTAAACTATTCTAATACACAGAAACTAATTTAACACATAAACACATGCATGCACGCACACACACACACACACACACACACACACGCGCACACACAAACGGGTGAAAATGGCTTTGAACAGAGAGTGAATGAAATCCCAAGTTTCTAGCACTGTATGCTATTTCTCATACTATGACCTGAACGAACCATCAAATTATTAATTTAACCTTCACTTCATTTAGAAGGGCTTAGTATTAGTATTATAGTATAGGGTACCTTAGTATTATAATATAGGGTAAAGCCGGACTGTTGTCTTTTGATTTTAATGATGGTTAAATTGCCTTTAATTGATTAAACAATCGTTCTAATACTGTGCACTTTTCCCCCCTGTAGATAAACAGACTTGAAGGTCAGGTGTTAAGATACAAAGCAGCAGCTGATAACTCTGAGAAAATTGAAGATGAACTAAAGGCAGAGAAAAGAAAACTTCAGAGGGAGGTAAGGATACAAGTTCAAGTTCAGTTTATTTGTGTAGCGCTTTTAACAATGGACATTGTCCCAAAGCAGCTTTACAGAAATACATAAATTCAGGACATAGATTTTAAATTTATGAATTTATCCCCAATGAGCAAGCCGGAGGCGATGGTGGCAAGGAAAAACTCCCTGAGACAATATGAGGAAGAAACCTTGAGAGAAACCAGACTCAAAAGGGAACCCATCCTCATCTGGGTGACACCGGATAGTGCGATTATAAATAAATAAATAAATCCCTTCTATAAATGTACCAATACTACATGGTCAAACAGCAGTTGTGAAACCATGAAAATTCATTACAGTTTTTATATGAAGACTGTATTGTTGAACTTCACCACTGTTCACTGATGGAGACTTGAGTGCCAAACTGTTTGTGGTAATTATAGTCCTAAAGCCATCATAGCATAACTGTTCATATAAACTGAGGTCCAAAGCCATCTTTATGGTTTTTAAGTGGTACCATCCTCAGTAATCTCAATGATCTTTAGGCTGCACCGTGTGGGGCCATCCTCAGCAGCAGCATGTGACTTCCAATTAATGAGATCTCCAACCAGATGTAGGGCATCAGGATGGATCAGGCAGGTACAGAGAGCAGAAGGGGTCGGGATCACTGGCATCTCAGGAGTATCATGTGTAGCTTGACAGAAGGGGAGAGGAAGAGGGAGAGATTGAGAATTAGGTATGCTTATTGTCCCGTAATGGTTAAGGACAATGTACTTTGTGTGAGTGAAAGTAGGTACTCCAGCAAGACTAGCTATGACAGCATAACTAAAAGGGAGAGCCAGAAGGTCACACAGACACGAGGGCTCCCTGGGACATAAGGCAGCCAGCCACTCCACCATCAACAAACCTGGGTGAACGCATGAAAGTGGGGGGGTGACAGCATCCAAACATCCCAGTTCACCACAACAGTCTATGCCTGTGAGACCTCTAGATCTGCTCCTTTACCTAAGAAAAAAAAAAAACTATTCACAAAAAGCTTGACTAAACAAATGTTTTCAGCCTGGACTTAAACACTGAGACTCTGTCTGAGTCCCGAACACTAACTGGAAGGCTGTTCCATAACTGTGGGGCTTTGTAAGAGAAAGCTCTTCCCCCTGCTGTAGCCTTCACTATTCGATGTACCAACAAATAGCCTGCACCTTTTGATCGAAGTAGGTGTGGCAGATCATAAAAGACCCAAAGTTCACTTAGGTACTGTGGCATGAAGCCATTTAGTGCTTTATAAGTCAATAGTAGTATTTTATAATCAATGTGAAATTTCACTGGGAGCCAATGCAGTGTGGATAAGATAGGGGTGATGTGGTCATATCTTCTGGTTCTAGTAAGGACTCTTGCAGCTGCATTCTGGACTAACTGGAGTTTGTTTATGCTCCTACTGGAACATCCAGACAGTAAGGCATTACAATAATCCAACCTAGAGGTGACGAAAGCATGGACTAATTTTTCTGCATCATATAGTGACAATATATTTCTTATCTTAGCAATATTTCTGAGGTGAAAGAAGGCTATCCTAGTAATATTATCTACGTGGGCGTCAAAAGAAAGACTGGAGTCAATAATCACACCAAGGTCTTTTACTGCTGCACATGAAGAAACAGAAAGGCCATCCAGAGTTACTATGTAATCAGAAAACTTACTTCTAGCTGCATGTGGTCCTAGTATAAGTACTTCTGTCTTGTCAGAATTTAGTAAGAGGAAGTTAATAAACATCCACTGTTTAATGTCCTTTACACATTCCTCAAATTTATTAAACTGGTGTCTGTCATCTGGCTTTGCTGAAACATACAACTGTGTGTCATCAGCATAACAGTGGAAGCTAATTCCATGTTTACGAATAATTACAAGTGAATGTGTGATGAAAATACACTCACCATCCACTTTATTAGGGACATCTATTAAATTAAATTCAGTTTTATTTTTATAGCACTTTTAACAATGGACATTGTCCCAAAGCAGCTTTACAGAAATATATAAATTCAGGATATAGATTTTAAATGTATGAATTTATCCCTAATGTGCACGCCAGACGCGACGGTGGCAAGGAAAAACTTCCTGAGACGATATGAGAAAGAAACCTTGAGAGGAACCAGACTCAAAAGGGAACCTATCCTCATCTGGGTAACAACGGATAGTGCGATTATAAATAAATCCTTTCTATATATGTGCTAACACTGCATGGTCAAATAGTGCAATTGTGTAACCAGGAAAAGGGGTGCGACCCGACAGCATCCAAACATCCCAGTTCACCACAACACTCTAGGCCTGTGAGACCTCTAGATCTGCTCCTTTACCTAAGAAAAAAACTATTCACAAAAAGCTTGACTAAACAAATGTTTTCAGCCTGGACTTAAACACTGAGACTGTGTCTGAGTCCCGAACACTAACTGCACGTTCATGCAGTTATCTAATCAGCCAATCATGTGGCAGCAGCACATTGCAATAAATCATGCAGATACAGGCCAAGAGCTTCAGGTATTGTTCACATCAGAAGGGGGGAAAAAATGTAATCTCTGTGATCATGGCACAGACACTTCCAAACTGGACAATTAAAGATAAAAATAAAAATCACCTTTTTCCAGTCTTCAACTGTCCAGTTTCAGTGAGTCTGTGCCCATGATAGCCTCAGATTCTTGTTCTTGACTGACAGCAGTGGAACCTGATGTGGTCTTCTGCTGTTGTAGCCCGTCCACTTCAAGCTTCGTTGTACTGTACGTTCTGAGATGCTTTTCTGCTCACCACAGTTGTAAAGAGTGCTTATTTGAGTTACTATAGACTTCCTGTTAGCTCAGACCATTCTGGTCATTCTCCTCTGATCTCTCTCATCAACAAAGTGTTTCATCTTGCAGACCCTCCGCTCACAGGATGTTTTTCTGTTTTTTGCACCATTCTGTCTAAACTTTACAGCCGTGGCCAAAAGTTTTGAGAATGACACAAATATTAATTTTCACAAAGTCTGCTGCCTCAGTTTTTATGATGGCAATTTGCATATACTCCAGAATGTTATGAAGAGTGATCAGATGAATTGCAATTAACTTCAAAGTCCCTCTTTGCCATGAAAATGAACTTAATCCCAAAAAAACATGTCCACTGCATTTCAGCCCTTCTACAAAAGGACCAGCTGACATCATGTCAGTGATTCTCTCGTTAACACAGGTGAGAGTGTTAACGAGGACAAGGCTGGAGATCACTCTGTCATGCTGATTGAGTTAGAATAACAGACTGGAAGCTTTAAAAGGAGGGTGGTGCTTGAAATTATTGTTCTTCCTCTGTTAACTATGGTTACCTGCAAGGAAACACGTGCAGCCATCATTGCTTTGCACAAAAAGGGATTCACAGGCAAGGATATTGCTGCTAGTAAGATTGCACCTAAATCAATCATTTATCGGATCATCAAGACCTTCAAGGAGAGAGGTTCAACTGTTGTGAAGAAGGCTTCAGGGCGCCCAAGAAAGTCCAGCAAGCGCCAGGACTGTCTCCTAAGGTTGATTCAGCTGTGGGATCGGGGCACCACCAGTGCAGAGCTTGCTCAGGAATGGCAGCAGGCAGGTGTGAGTGCGTCTGCACGCACAGTAAGGAGAAGACTTTTGGAGGATGGCCTGGTGTCAAGAAGGGCAGCAAAGAAGCCACTTCTCTCCAGGAAAAACATCAGGGACAGACTGCTATTCTGCAAAAAGTACAGGGATTGGACTGCTGAGGACTGGGGTAATGTCATTTTCTCTGATGAATCCCCTTTCCGATTTTTTGGGGCATCTGGGAAAAAAGCTTGTCCGGAGAAGAAAAGGTGAGCGCTACCATCAGTCCTGTGTCATGCCAACAGTAAAGCATCCTGAGACCACTCATGTGTGGGGTTGCTTCTCAGCCAAGGGAGTGTGCTCACTCACAATTTTGCCTAAGAACACAGCCATGAATAAAGAATGGTACAAAAACATCCTCAGAGAGCAACTTCTCCCAACCATCCAAGAACAGTTTGGTGATGAACAATGCCTTTTCCAGCATGATGGGGCACCTTGCCACAAGGCAAAAGTGATAACGAAGTGGCTCGGGGAACAAAACATCGACATTTTGGGTCCATGGCCAGGAAACTCCCAAGACCTTAATCCCATTGAGAATTTGTGGTCAATCCTCAAGAGGAGGGTGGACAAACAAAAACCCACAAACTCTGACAAACTCCAAGCATTGATTATGCAAGAATGGGCTGCCATCAGTCAGGATGTGGCCCAGAAATTGATTGACAGCATGCCAGGGTGAATTGCAGAGGTCTTGAAAAGAAGGGTCAACACTGCAAATATTGACTCTTTGCATAAACTTCATGTAATTGTCAATAAAAGCCATTGACACTTATGAAATGCTTGTGATTATATTTCAGTAACAGTAACATCTGACAAAAAGATCTAAAAACACTGAAGCAGTAGACTTTGTAAAAATTCATATTTGTGTCATTCTCAAAACTTTTGGCCACGGCTGTAGAGACTGTTGTGTGTGAAATTCCCAGCAGATCAGCTGTTTCTGAAATACTCAAATCAGCCCATCTGGTACCAACATCCATGCCACGGTTAAAGTCACAGAGATCACATTTTTTACCATTCTGATGTTTGATGTGAACATTAACTGAAGCTCTTGACCTGTATCTGCATAATTTTATGCATTGCACTGCTTCCACCTGATTGGCTGATTAGATAATTTCATGAATGTGGAGGTGTACAGGTGCTCCTAATAAAGTGGACGGTGAGTGTATAATTTCACAGCTGTTGATGTTGGAGTGTAGTCAAAGGCAAGAACACAAAAAATTTATTTCTGTTAATATGTTTATATCTACAGCTAAAATGCAACTCCTAAAAAATCATATTTTTATTAATATAATTAAACACATGAGAATGTAGGTTTTTGATTATATTCACACCACTTGTGGAGGTGGTCAGAGAACAGTCCATCTATAGCCTCCAACAACTGGGCTCAATGCATTTCTCAAGTCAAAGTGCTATATCCTTAAAAACAGTGACGTAAGTAAAAGTGAAATTCATCGTCCAAATAACCGTAAAACTGTCTGAGCTCCTGTTTTGTAATACGTGTCAGTGAAAGGGAAATTTTCTAGCTGGTGGCTAAGAAATGGGCTACTGCTAAAATTATTCATTACAAATGTATGATTGCAAAATGGAGAGCTGCACAAAGCTACCTTTATAAACTGCTAAACACCATTTGTTTTTTTTTGTTTTTTTTAACTCATTCTGCAGTTGCGTGGCGCGCTGGACAAAATTGAAGAAATGGAGATGACCAACAACCACTTGGTGAAGCGACTAGAGAAGATGAAAGCTAATCGCAATGCTCTCCTCTCTCAGCAGTGATAAGATTATCCTTGGACACTTTGCATTCTTAACAGCCCTTAAATATCTCAGATTTTTCTGCCACACACTGCAAATGCTGCTTTTTCCACCTACAGTAACACTTCACATCTGTGGGGAAACCAAAAAGAAACACTTGGCAGCAACAGGAAGTACTTTACATTTTTTCACTAAAGATAAAATTTAGTGCACACCTCAGTTTACCTGGAAGGGAGTACGTATGGTTAATTAATTCCACTCAGCACCCCACCCCCAGATTGTTCAGCCCAAGGGCTTTTTTTTGTTTTGCTTTGTTTAGTTTTTTTTTTTTGTTTGTTTGTTTTTGCTGGTATTATGTGCTGTGTTTTGAAAGCTTTGTATATCATGACTTTCACTTGGGTAATATTGCATAGATTGGGTGTTGATTCCTCCTAATGTCTTCTGCTTGAGCAATAGGCTGCATGAATGAGTGTAAAAATGTATTTTACTTTCACACATCTGTGCACATTGATAAATGTTTGCAACAATGTGCCTTTGTTCACATGGGAACTGAGGGTTTGCATTCTAAAGAAAAGAAATGGAATCGGTACAGGAAAAAAACCATTTATATAGTGATTCAGCCTGATGTGATGGTATAAATCAATTCTCAACTATGTTTTTAATGAGGTATTTCAAAAATATTTAAAATAAAGGAGATAATAGGAGTAAATTGGATTGATGTGTGAATGAAATGAATGTTTTAGCTAAATTTCACAGTTATTAGAGTTTTTATTTGAACTAACAGTATTTTAACAAGTATTTTAAAAATGCAAAACAAGCATTTCATAATTCCAATTCTCCCTGATAAATATTTAAGCGTTGACAAATTACTGACTACACTCACTGGCCACTTTGTTAGTAATACCATACTAATACTGGGTAGGCGTAAAGGTGTTAATAAAAAAGACGCCATTGAGTGTATGTAGAAATATTATTTAGGGTTTCATTCAGATTTTGATAGTTCAATGATATAAGTTTCTCCAGGGTTTGATACATTCAAATTAGTATTCCAGGGATGTAGCAATGTTGTACTGTTTAATTTACTTTTGGCAGTATTGAAATGATTTTGGATTAATACATGATCCAGTGATATGGGGCCAACCATACAGTCCCCTCTCAAGGTATTGGAACAGCAAGGCAAATTCTTTTGTTTTTGCTATACACTGAAGACATTTTGTTTTGCCTGTAAAGACTGCATTTGTTTTTAAAAAGGATAAACAAACATGAAGACCAGGGAGCTGTCTATGGGAGAAAAGCAAGTCATTTTGAAGATGAGAAAAGAGGGAAAGCCATTGCACAAGCTTTGGGCATAGCCAATAGAACAATTTGGAATGTCCTGAAAAAGAAAGAAACCACTGGTGTACTAACAAACAGACATCAAACAGGTCGACCAAGGAAAACAACAGCATTTGATGACAGAAACATTGTGAGAGCTCTGAAGAAAAACCCAAAAACAACACTTAGTGACCAACAGCAACCTTCACTGAGCAGGGGTGAAGATATCACAATCTACCATTTGAAGAAGACTTCAAGAGCAGGAATATAGAGGCCATAACACAAGATGCAAACCACTCATCAGCAGTAAGAATCAGAAGGCCAGATTGGAATTTGCAAAGAAATACAGAGATGAGCCACAAAAGTTCTGGAACCAAGATTAACCATTACCAAAGTGATCGAAAGGCCAAAGTGTGGAGAAAGTAAGGATCTGCTCATGATCCAAAACATACAAGCTCAAGCACGCAAGGTCAAGCACAGTGGAGTGTCATGGCTTGGGCTTGCATGGCTGCTTCTGGAACGAGTTCACTAATCTTTATTGATGTAACTCATGATGGTAGCAGCAGAATGGTTTCAAAAGTCTACATGAACAGTCTGTCTTCAAATTTACAGTGAAACGCATCCAATCTAATTGGGAAGAAATTCAACAAACCGCAAGACAATGACCCAAACACATTTCAAAAACAACAAAGGACTTCATCGAGGGGGAAAAAATGGAAGCATCACAAGAATGCAACAGTTTCGTTATGTCAGTGGGTTGTTGGCTTGATGCAGTTATTGCAAGCAAGGGATGTGCAACCAAATATTAAGTGTTATTTTATTATCACAGAGACTCTGATCATGGCAGCACAAGAACAGGCCCTAAGTACCAGTTCCATAGAGGCAGGGGTCTATCACAGTCGACAAGACCCATGGTGCCGTCTGTGGAAAGACACCCCTGAAACAGTACAATATATAGTAGTGGGGTATAAGATGCAAGCTGGGACAGCATACAGAGAGGCATAACCAAGTGGCTGGAATAGTGTATAGAAACATCTGTGCCAAGTATGGATTAGAAGTCCCCAAATACAGGTGCAGAAAACAGCAGTTGTGATAGATGTGGCAATCCCAACTGACAGTAACATCAGGAAGAAGGAGCATGAGAATATCAAGAAGTACCAGAGGCTGAAGGAACAACTGGAACAGATGTGGAATGTGAAGTCCTAACTGGTCCCAGTGGTAATAGGAGCATTAAGGGCTGTGACCCCAGCAGATTTCGGTTACAACATCTGAAGTCTCTGTCCAGAAGAGTGCAGTCCTAGGAACAGCTAACATACTGCGCAAAACCCTCAAACTCCCAGGCCTGAAGCTATGTGTGTGTGTGTGTGTGTGTGTGTGTGTGTGTGTGTGTGTGTGTGTGTGTGTGTGTGTGTGTGTGTGTGTGTGTGTGTGTGTGTGTGTGTGTGTGTGTGTAAACTGGGTATAGAAAAGAATCATTCCCCCTTTAAAATAATCAAATTTTGTTGCTTTTCAGCCTGAAATGAAGACGTACACAGTTTTTTGTTTTATCCAGCTGTATTTACTCAGCGCAACTTATAACATCCAAGTGAAAGATATAACACCAACATGTCAGAAAAAAATTAAAAAACAGAATCACTGAGTTGGAAAAAGGATCACTCCCCTCCTAAAAATGACTTGTAAACTCAATAAAGTGTAGCTAATCACCTTCTCAATGGCATACAAAGCCATTTGACTTTCAACTGTGATCAGCTGAAAAGAGCTTTCCTGGAGCATTTTGTAGTGCAACTGAAGCAATCAACTATGGGTGGCAAGGCACTGTCAAAAGATCTCCAGGATAAATTTGTGGACAGGTGCAAGTCAGGAGATGGATACAAAAAAAATTCAAAGGCTTTATCAATGCCTAGAAGCACAGTGAAGTCTACTGTTAAGAAGTGGAAGGTATATGGTACAACACAGACCCTCCCTGGATCAGGATGTCGCTCCAAACTGGATGAAAGAGTCAGGAGGAAACTGGTCAGGGAGGCTACCAAGAGGCCTACAGCAACTCTGAAGCAGTTGCAGGAATTTATGACAAAGAGTGGTCATTGTGTGCATGTGACAACTATATCACAAATTCTCCATGAATGTGGCCTGTATGGGAGGGTTGCAAGAAGAAAGCCACCCACGACTGAGCTTTGCCAAAACGCACCTTGAAGATTCTGAGGCCACATGGAAAAGGTGTTATGGTCAGATGAATTATTTGGCCTCAACACCAAACGATATGTCTGGTGGAAATCCAATACAGCTCACCATCCAAATAACACCATTCCTACAGTAAAGCATGGAGGTAATATCCTGTTATGGGGGTGTTTCTCTGCAGCAGGGACTGGAGCACTCGTCAGGATAGAAGGAAAATGGATGGGGCAAAATACTGTCAAATTGTTGAGGAAAATCTGCTGCCCTCTGCCAGAAAGTTGTCAATAGGAAGAAGATTTACCTTCCAACATGACAATGAACCAAAGCACACAGGAAAACTGACCACACAGTGGTTGAAGGAGAAAAAGGTGAATGTCCTTGCATGGCCTAGTCAGAGCCCAGACTTAAACCCCATTGAAAATCTGTGGAATGACCTGAAGACTGCAGTCCACAAACGGTCACCATCAAATTAAACTGAACTTGAGCAGTTCTGCAAAGAAGAGTGGGCAAATATTGCAAAGTCTAGATGTGCAAAATTAGTAGAGACATATCCCAACAGACTAAAGGCTGTAATTAAAAAATTAAGACAAATTAAACTAAGGGGGTGATCCTTTTTCCAACTCAGTGATTGTTTTTTAATTTTTTTTTTTTACATGTTTGTGTTATATATTTCGCTTGGATGTTATAAGTTGCACTGAGCTGATAAAACAATAAAACAAATTTTGTCCGTCTTCATTTCAGGCTGAAAAGCAACAAAATGTGATCATTTTAAAGTGGGGTGATTCTTTTCTATACCCACTGTGTATGTGTATGTGTGTGTGTGTGCATGTTTGTAGGTAGGTAGATAGATGGAAAAAAAATAATGCTGTAAAGTAAGAATGCTTTCAAAAATAGCTTATATTCATCAATTAACAAAATGGAAAGTGAGTGAACAGAAAAAAAAAAATCTACATCAAATCAATATTTGGTGTGATGACCTTTTGCCTTCAAAACAGTATCATTTAATCAATTCTTCTAGGTACACTTGCACACAGTTTTTGAAGGAACTCTGCAAGTAGGTTGGCCCAAACATTTTGGATAACTAACCACAGTTCTTTTGTGGATTTAGGCAGCCTCAGTTGCTTCTCTCTCTTCATGTGATCCCACACAGACTCAATGATGTTGGGATCAGGGCTCTGTGGGGGCCATACAATCACTTCCAGGACTCCTTGTTCTTCTTTACACTGAAGATGGTTCTTAATGACTTTCGCTGTATGTTTGGGGTCATTGTCATGCTGCAGAACAAATTTGGGGCCAATCAGATGCCTCCCTGATGGTATTGCATGATGGATAAATATCTGCCTGTACTTCGCAGCATTGAGAAGACCATTAATTCTGACCAAATCCGCAACTCCATTTGCAGAAATGCAGCCCCAAACTTGCAAGGAACCTCCACCATGCTTCACTGTTCCCTGCAGACACTCGTTTGTGTACCGCTCTCCAGCCCTTCGGCAAACAAACTGCCTTCTGCTATAGCCAAATTTCAAATGTCAAATTTTGACTTTTCAGTCCAGACCACCTGCTGCCATTTTTCTGCACACCAGTTCCTGTGTTTTCGTGCATAGTTGAGTTGCTTGGCCTTGTTTCCACGTCTGAGGTATGGCTTTTTTCTGTCTGGGAGAGACATTGCTGATGCAGTATAACTACCTTCTGTCTTGTTGCTGTGCTCAGTCTTGCCATGGTGTATGAGTTTTGACAGTAAACTGTCTTCAGCAACCTCACCTTGTTAATTGTCACCTCGTTTAGCTGTTCCTCACCCAGTTTTATTCCTCCTACACAGCTGTTTCTGCTTCAGTTAATGATTGTGTTTTAACCTACATATTGAATTGATGACCATTAGCACCTGTTTGGTATAATTGTTTAATCATACACCGGACTATATGCCTACAAAATCTGTGACTTTGTGCAAGTGTACCTAGAAGAATTGATGCTGTTTTGACGGCAAAAGGTGGTACACCATATATTGATTTGATGTAGATTTTCTTCTGTTCACTCACTTTGCATTTTGTTAATTGATAAATATAAACTATTAACGTCTATTTTTGAAAGCATTCTTACTTTACAGCATTTTTTCACACCTGCCTAAAACTTTTGCACAGGACTGTACAGTGGGGGAAAAAAGTATTTGATCCCCTGCTGATTTTGTACGTTTGCCCACTGACAAAGAAATGATCAGTCTATAATTTTAATGGTAGGTGTATTTTAACTGTGAGAGACAGAATAACAACAAAAAAATCCAGAAAAACACATTTCAAAAAAGTTATAAATTGATTTGAATTTTAATGAGGGAAATAAGTATTTGACCCCCTATCAATCAGCAAGATTTCTGGCTCCCAGGTGTCTTTTACACAGGTAATGAGCTGAGATTAGGAGCACACTCTTAAAGAGTTCTACTCTCTTCCGCAGCCCTATCTGCATTGCTCAGTCTGTACATATGCCCACACATCACATCATTAATATTTTCCCTTCTGCTGTCCTGTCATCTGTGTCAAAAGTTTTGTGTTCTCAATCATTTAAACATTCTTTTTGTATGTCTGATATCCTCCCCCCTTGCGAGGCGGGACGCCTCGCCCAGATAAGGCAAAGAAGAAAGGACAGAGCAGGAACTCACAAATGTTCATACTAGATAACAAACATATAACTGATTTCTACAATATGATTGAGTTATGATATATAATACAAAGGATTAACTAGGAAATGAGTAGATATAAGTATGGGGAAAAAATGAGTGTATGAGTGCTATATGAGAACCACAACATAAGTACCCCCCTCACTGTAGATCCTGGGGGTCTAAATTCGGTGGTGTGTCTGAGACCTCAGTGACAACGTACTGGCTGGCAATGTTTTTGACTGCTACCACAATAAGCCGCCTGCCTAGGGGAATAATACAACAAGCAAATATGGCCAACACACAAAGTACAATAGCTAGAATAGATCCCAAGCAGACCAATATGGCGGTCCAGTCTGAAAAGAAGAGCCAGGATAACCATGGTGTGTATGTACCAAAGCCTGTGTTCTGGACATGTTCGCGTTGAAGATCCTTCATTCGGGTCAGGACCTGTGTGAGGGCCCTGCGATACCTGTATGCAAGGGTATGACAGCAGAACATTCTGACCCAATCATGTCACACACGCCCTCCTGTGGAGCTCTCATCTGATCAATAATAAACCAATTCTGTTTAACCACTATTGAGGTGGTGTGTAATTGTTCACGGACTATTGATGAAGCACTGCTGATTATACCAAATGCAGTTTATCCATGCAACGTTCCAAGTTTTCTGGACGCCAGGCATGAGATATGCTGCAAATCCTCCTCCCACTAATTCTATAGCTTTATAGAGAAAAGGAAAACCCTTCACACTAAATTCGCTTAATTTATGGGAAATAAGTCAAGGTCCAAATATACTCCCTTCTTCACACACTAATTTTTCTCAATGAAGGCTTAGTTTCTCTTTCTGGATTGCAGCTTCTACAGCTGGGGTGATGAACAAACAGCCGGCAGATCCAATGTTTTGGAATATTTTTTGTTCTATTATTACTTACCAATCATCCATAAATAATTTCTTTTCTGCATTTAAAATGCACGTTCACACGTATCTAGAATGGAATGCCCATGAGATGAGATGAGAACACACACACAAAATCCCTCTGTCTCACAAACCATAAACAATAGATATAAGCACACACTCACAGGCAATACCTGTCCTTTTCTCTAACACACAATTTTCAAACCAAGAGACATTTCGTAAACAAATCCATGGGTCATAGACAAATGTCAAACATTACAGTGGAAATAATTAACCATACATAATGTTGACTGCTCTGTAGTTTTTCAACACACTATTAAGTTATTACATAAGAGTCTTCTGTCTCACACTTACACAACTATATCTGTTTTAACTCGCTTCTTTTTCCCAATGCAAAGGTTTTAATTCATTCCTTCATACACACACATATACAATTAATTTATACACTTACTGGCCAGCCAGAAAATCCACCTGTCTATTTTTCTCTTATCCACCTGCCTATCACAGGTCTTTTTCTCTTATCCACCTGCCTATCACAGGTCTTTTTCTCTTATCCACCTGCCTATCACAGGACTTTTTCTCTTATCTTCTTAAATCCGTTTCACACATTCACACACACAATAATACACACATTATACTATTACAACTGCTTCACCAAATCTTTTCACTTTATCTTCCGGTCACCCACCGGAGGCACTCCTTAAATATCTTTTACTTTTCCCATCCACTGTTTCTCCAGAGGCATTTCCCAGTCAAAATTTTCTCTATATTAGCCTCTGGGGCCGTGCACTGGGGGCCGGAGTCCATCTCCCGTATCAGGGGCCTCCCCTCCTAGGCCGTAGAATAACTAATGCAAAACTTTGAATATCAAACAGGTGTCTGCTTACCTTTCTCCTATATGGCCAGTATCTACAGTCCACAGGATAGTGAGGCCCCAGTGAGGATCAATTCTCCAGCTTCATCCAGTCCCTGTTCGTGTGCCAATAATGTGGCATTTTCAGCCACTGGATATAAGGTAGCCTCTGCACAAAACACTATAATTTCAATAAACTCTGAGGAAGAATAATACTCACAACCCAGTGGATGAGAGAAGAAAATGTCCGATTTATTGCCCAAAAGTATCAGCAGCAGCCAACACGAGATCAATTCAAATGAGATGTCCCAGGAAAAGATCTGATTTACACTGAGTTCAGTTCCTGTATTTATACTCTTTCCCCTCCTTCATATCAGAAAATATTTCCCATTACATTCAAATTTCACCAAATCCAGCTACCATTAGCATCAGAAAACAGAAAAATCAGCTACCATTAGCATAAAGAAAACAGAAAAATCAGCTACCATTAGCATCAGAAAACCTGGTTCTGCAAGGCGAGAAGAAAAAAATACATTCTCCTCCTTCTTCTCCTCCTTCTTTCCTTTTTGGCCCGCCCCCTATAAAAGACCACTGTGGCCCAATTTACCAAAATGTCTCCCAGCAATCTAGACAAGCAAACCTTTCTCTATGGTCTCTCTCTGGTCTCTATCATATTAAACTGCTACTCTTCATTTCAATTTGAGCTCTTTACATGGGTAAGTGTTGTTTTTATGTATTACAGATTCTGTGCATGATTTTAACATATTTTTTGTGTTTTACACACTACTTATAGCTCTATTATACAGGTGCATCTCAATAAATTAGAATGTCGTGGAAAAGTTCATTTATTTCAGTAATTCAACTCAAATTGTGAAACTCGTGTATTAAATAAATTCAATGCACACAGACTGAAGTAGTTTAAGTCTTTGGTTCTTTTAATTGTGATGATTTTGGCTCACATTTAACAAAAACCCACCAATTCACTATCTCAACAAATTAGAATATGGTGACATGCCAATCAGCTAATCAACTCAAAACACCTGCAAAGGTTTCCTGAGCCTTCAAAATGGTCTCTCAGTTTGGTTCACTAGGTAAATCACAAACATTCACTGCCAAATTAGCTGGCTGTTCACAGAGTGCTGTATCCAAGCATGTTAACAGAAAGTTGAGTGGAAGGAAAAAGTGTGGAAGAAAAAGATGCACAACCAACCGAGAGAACCGCAGCCTTATGAGGATTGTCAAGCAAAATCGATTCAAGAATTTGAGTGAACGTCACAAGCAATGGACTGAGGCTGGGGTCAAGGCATCAAGAGCCACCACACACAGACGTGTCAGGAATTTGGCTACAGTTGTCGTATTCCTCTTGTTAAGCCACTCCTGAACCACAGACAACGTCAGAGGCGTCTTACCTGGGCTGAGGAGAAGAAGAACTGGACTGTTGCCCAGTGGTCCAAAGTCCTCTTTTCAGATGAGAGCAAGTTTTGTATTTCATTTGGAAACCAAGGTCCTAGAGTCTGGAGGAAGGGTGGAGAAGCTCATAGCCCAAGTTGCTTGAAGTCCAGTGTTAAGTTTCCACAGTCTGTGATGATTTGGGGTGCAATGTCATCTGCTGGTGTTGGTCCATTGTGTTTTTTGAAAACCAAAGTCACTGCACCCGTTTACCAAGAAATTTTGGAGCACTTCATGCTTCCTTCTGCTGACCAGCTTTTTGAAGATGCTGATTTCATTTTCCAGCAGGATTTGGCACCTGCCCACACTGCCAAAAGCACCAAAAGTTGGTTAAATGACCATGGTGTTGGTGTGCTTGACTGGCCAGAAAACTCACCACACCTGAACCCCACAGAGAATCTATGGGGTATTGTCAAGAGGAAAATGAGAAACAAGAGACCAAAAAATGCAGATGAGCTGAAGGCCACTGTCAAAGAAACCTGGGCTTCCATACCACCTCAGCAGTGCCACAAACTGATCACCTCCATGCCATGCCGAATTGAGGCAGTAATTAAAGCAAAAGGAGCCCCTACCAAGTATTGAGTACATGTACAGTAAATGAACATACTTTCCAGAAGGCCAACAGTTCACTAAAAATGTTTTTTTTATTGGTCTTATGAAGTATTCTAATTTGTTGAGATAGTGAATTGGTGGGTTTTTGTTAAATGTGAGCCAAAATCATCACAATTAAAAGAACCAAAGACTTAAACTACTTCAGTCTGTGTGCATTGAATTTATTTAATACACGAGTTTCACAATTTGAGTTGAATTACTGAAATAAATGAACTTTTCCACGACATTCTAATTTATTGAGATGCACCTGTAATCTAAGTCTTGAGAGTCCACATATTTGCTAGGATTCTAAGATTATGCTCACTGCTATAGGATTACGCTTTCATAGTGCTTTTTACATGTATATATTTTTATTTATTTACAATATATATATTATAATATAACGTATTGTTTTTCCCTGTTTTCCTAGCCTCTCGTGGACATGCGTTATCAGCTGCAGTTGTTATGGCTTTATCACGAACTGACCTCGACATGTCCCGGGAGCTCCTCAGCCATGCACACTGATGCATGGCAAAGGGCCTGTTTTTATATTATTCTCCTCCTTAATAAACTACACTGTGTTTTACCTTGTCTTCTGTGTTTTTTATTTATATTGTTGTTTTTTTATTTATTTATGATTTTTATTTTTATTATATTTTATTTATATGTCATGCAATTACCACAACATGTTTGACCAAAGACAGCTTTTCCAGAGAAGCACCTCATACCATCTATGAAGCACGGTTGTGGAAATGTTATGGTTTGGGGTTGCTTCGCTACCTCAGGTACTGGACAGATTTGAATCCTACATCATATCAAAGAGTGCTTGAAAATAATGTGAGGCGATCTGTCCGAAAGTTTAAGTTGAACCGAAAGAAAACAAGATAATGACCTAAGCACACTAGCAAATCCACCAAGGAATGGCTCAAAAAGAAGAAATTGAGGGTTTTGGAATGACCTAGTCAAAGCCCGGATTTGAATCCCATTTAAATGTTGTTGGGGGATTTGAAATGGGCAGCACATGCAAGAAAACCCTCAAACATCTTGAAGATGTTTGCAAGCCAGCAATCCTGGTGGACAATTATGCAAAATGCCTACAAGACGTTATTTTTGCCTAGGAGGGAAGGAGGGGGAGGGGGGGCAATACTAGCTTCTGAGGCAAGGTTGCCAAGGGTGTACTTACTTTCTCCACAGAGGAATATCACATCTATTGATATTTCTGTTGAATAAATTATTGAAAAAAGCTAATTTTCCTTGTGGTTTTGTTCAACTTCATTAATAGGCACTGTTTCAAAGATGATCAAATGTTTGCTTGTCCAAATATGTGAAAAAAGCCAACAATTTCCATGGGGTGTACTTATTTTTTCACACGACTATGTATATAGTGCCCTCCAGTAATATTGGCACCCTTGATAAATATGAGCAAAGAAGGCTGTGAAAAATTGTCTTTATTGTTTAACCTTTTGATCTTTTGTTAGATCTGTTATCTTAGCAAAGGGAGGTAGCACAAAATATTGACTAAAAGGGTGCCAATAATTGTTGCACACCTATATTTAAAAAATATTTTTTTGATAAACCTGTTTTATGTTTGCAATTGTTTTGATATATAAGAGAAGAGTATTTTTGAACAAACAGTTGGTGCGATTATTCACAAATGGAAGAAACACAAAATAACTGTCAGTCTCCCTCAGTCTGGGGCTCCATGCAAGATCTCACCTCGTGGAGTTTCAGTGATCATGAGAACGGTGAGGAATCAGCCCAGAACTACACGGGAGGATCTTGTTAATGATCTCAAGGCAGCTGCGACCATAGTCACCAAGAAAACAATTGGTAACACACTACGCCGTGAAGGACTGAAATCCTGCAGCGCCCGCAAGGTCCCCCTGCTCAAGAAAGCTCATGTACAGGCCCGTCTGAAGTTTGCCTGAATGATTCAGAGGAGAACTGGGTGAAAGTGTTGTGGTCAGATGAGACCAAAATCGAGCTCTTTGGTATCAACTCAACTCACCGTGTTTGGAGGAGGAGGAATGCTGCCTATGACCCCAAGTCATAACACCATCCCCACCGTCAAAACATGGAGGTGGAAACATTATGCTTTGGGGGTGTTTTCTGCTAAGGGGACAGGACAACTGCACCGCATCAAAGGGACGATGGACGGGGCCATGTACCGTCAAATCCTGGGTGAGAACCTCCTTCCCTCAGCCAGGGCATTGAAAATGGGTCTTGGATGGGTATTCCAGCATGACAATGACCCAAAACACACAGCCAAGGCAACAAAGGAGTGGCTCAAGAAGAAGCACATTAAGGTCCTGGAGTGGCCTAGCCAGTCTCCAGACCTTAATCCCATAGAAAATCTGTGGAGGGAGCTGAAGGTTCGAGTTGCCAAACGTCACCCTCGAGACCAATAAAATTATAGACTGATCATTTCTTTTTCAGTGGGCAGCGGTACAAAATCAGCACTGGATCAAATAATTTTTTCTCTCACTGTCTACAGTACTGTGTAAAAGTTTTAGGCACCCAATTTTTTTATTACAAAATTTGTTATAGATTTTTATTTTATGCATCAAGTCAGTACAAAAAAACATTCTAGATTCCCAAACAGTTTTCTAGCACAAAATTAAATGTTACAGAAAAATGTTTGTATGCCATTAAAGAAAGCAGCATATTACATAAGAGACCACTTTTCAGACAAAAAACACAATGAAGGCTGCTGGGTTTTTCTGCAAAAATAAGAAGCAAGTGCAACAGTCAAGTCTCCAGAAGAACTGTGTCTGGTTCTGCAAGATGCTCAATAAAACTTACCAGCTCATTTCCTTATGAAACTGCACACATTGTACCAGAGACTACTATTTTTTTTTTTTTTTTTTTGTCACAGCAAATATTGACTTTCATTTACTAATGTTTATTGCTCTTTACAGTATTCTTTTATGTAGAAACATTTAATTTCATTATTTTGAATGCATCTTTGCCCCCCCTAACCCCCCCAACCCCCCCTCCCCCCATAATATTTCTGCCTGAAATGAAGACGGACACAGTTTTTGTCCGTGCAACTTATAACATCCAAGTGAAAGATATAACACCAACATGTCAGGGAAAAAAAATTAAAAACAGAATCACCGAGTTGGAAAAAGAATTTTGTTGAAATACCTTTTGCTTTAATTACAGCCTTTAGTCTGTTGGGATATGTCTCTACTAACTTTGCACATCAAGACTTTGCAAAATTTGCCCACTCTACTTTGCAGAACTGCTCAAGTTCAGTTAAATTTGATGGAGACCTCTGTGGCCCAATTTACCAAAATGTCTCCCAGCTATCTAGACAAGCAAACCTTTCTCTGCGTTCTCTTCTTTGGTTATCATATTAAACTTTTATTCTTCGCTTCAGTTTTATCTCTTTACATGGGTAAGTGTTGTTTTTATGTATTACCGATTCTGTGCATGATTTTAACATATTTTTGTGTTTTACACACTACTTAAAGCTCTATTATAATTGTAACGTATCGGGGTGCCCAAACTGATTTCTACATTAACCCAAGTGAAACATATAAAGTTTCACTCCTTTAAGTGACCCAGAATAACCCGAGAGGCCTTCTTTGACCAGATACAACTCTGGAATTCAGGAGACTCTTTGGGAACCCACACAGGACCTACTCCCGCAATAAAAGAAACCTTTGATGACTGAACTCTGGGAAACTTCAGGATTAGTTCGTCAACAAGGATCCACCATTTCCCGACCCCAGGGCCTGTAAATCTTCGATCTAATCTCAGTTTACGACCTCAGAGATTAACATCGGAGCCAACCGGTCTAGCAAAGAACCTCCTCCCTAGAAGGTCACCCTGAGGTGACCAAAGGACCATTGTAACTTTAGAAGAACGCCAGCCCCCTCTTCTGGACATGCACACACTCACGCACACACACAGTGAACATGTCTCTTGAATGTAACCTGTAATCATATCCCTAGATAGTTATGATTTACTCGTATATGCATGTGTTGTATGTCTAGATAACCTAGTTGTAGCAATTTTATATAGTTTGAGCGAAAAGCTAATTTTTAAGTTGTCTGTAACTATGTCTAATGATCCTACACTGTCCAAGATATCATAATCTCCTTGAAGTTTGGTACCAAAATCATTGTCTCACAATATGCCAATTAATGATGCATACTACAGGACGATAGGATGTATCATTCTATACTTTTCCACGTTTTATCAAATACCATATTGATCCAAACTTAACACAAACCCCGCCCTGACATGCGACCCGTTCTGGGACAGACCAAAGAAGTTTTCCCCCAGAACTTTCTTATCTCTCTTTGGATTCGCCAGCAGCTCAGAGAGGCGTGTACATTGGCATTGTCCATAAAAGACCGTGACACGCGTCCCCCGCTGGCTCGCTCCTTCGCTTTTTCTCACCCTCTTCCTACTTCTCACCTTGCCGCTTTCCGTTTCCGGCATTCCTCCGGACTCTCCTTTGTCTCGTGAAACCACGTGGCAATCACCATATTCTTCATCCTCGGGCGAGACTCAACTCCGTTCACCCCTACTCTACCGACGCCGAAGAACCAGCAAATTCCTCGCTCAATCTGCAAATCAAGGACCCTCAGAACTGCATTAAATTAACGCAAGTATAATTCCAATTGACCTTTAGAGGTGTCCTATTAAGCCAGAGCCACTTTTGTTGAAAAAGTCGAATTCAAATTCCTTTGCTGATTCTCGAGGTTAAACTGTGTTCTGCCATCGTTACTTCCATCACTTTTCTTCTGTTCCTTTCACTTACCCTGTATATATATGTATTATTTGTTTGTACCTAGTTGTGTATATCTGTAGTTTTTACGTAGTTATTAAAATCCATGGTTATCACGCTGGATCGTCTGTTTTTACTTATGACAAGGTTCACTTTTAACGTTGCTCCTCGCTACGCGCTGGATTTCTGTAACGTAGAATAAACTATGCTTCGTGGCCAGAAGGATAATTTATTCCTTTAGAGTAATACGAAGACTGCCCTGGTAAGTTTGGTGGACAAACAGATCAAGCTGCTTCGCAATTAATTCTAGAGCTAGGTTACAGTAATTAATATAACATTCCCTTTCATGGTCGATTTATATCCATACTTAATCAGAACACGCTTCGATTCGAGCTATAGATATATTTCACCCATTTGAGCTAGATTCGCTACATATTATGGTGGAGAATGCGGGCACGTTTTAAAAACCTTGGTTCATGAGTGAATGCGCTTCGAATCCGGCGCGACTTTGTTCGTCCCATTCTTAAATCCGTATTGCGCGCGCTCAGCGAGTGAGCGTCCCGAGCTCGCTCCGCTGATAACTGAAAGGCTCTAAGCTGATTTTCAGTTCAGCACGTTAACAGCGCTATATATTTGTCTGACAAATTTAGCCGCGGTTAAGTGCTTAAAGTTAAAACTGCAGTTCATAACATTAAACTTGTGTCTGAAGACGATGAAATCGCAACACAGCACATTTTTAATTGCGTAATCGCCTGGTAAGAACGAAGAAACCTTCTTCCAGCGCAGTAAAGATTGATTTGAGCGATGTTCCTCTTATCTTTCTAGAAGGCCTTATTATATTGCTAGACTCGATGCATTGCGTTGAACCAATGTTAATTCGACAGGCAATAAGTCTCTTCTGGCAGAGCTAAACCGGCGTAGCTAACCGTAAGACGCACTGCATGTAGAAATCAGCCTCAAACGGTGATTGATATATAAATGAAGAGCCCGACACTCTGATCAAGTGTAAATTCAAACAACGGCGAAGAAACCCCGTTGTGATTTTATGTGCATGGCAGCGAAGAAATCCTGCCCACATTTCTTGTGCGTGAACAGCACAAAGGATCCCTGAGATCTCAAAATTTCTCTATTCTCGTGATAACACATGAAATCGCCATTAAAGCCGTCCCCTAGGAAACGCGCGCTGATTTCATTTCACGTCTGAGTTAGGGTAGGTTGCAGTACCTCTGACTGAACACCAGAGGGCCGCCAGCTTGAGGGCTAACCGCGGTAAAACCAACACCCCCTTTTTACTCACTATTGGGTGGCTCACTGCCGCCACCTTGTGGACCTTCTCTGTTAGGTCTATGCTATTCTCATTTCTGCATTCACTGTTCCCTGTCTCAGCCTCTCGGTCCTTTCTAGCTATCCTACTCTAACAGGATTAGTGTTCTCAATTTTTTTTTTCTTTTCTCTTTCTTTTCGGCTTGTTTGTTTTATTACTCTTTTGTTTTATGGGCTGGTTTACAATTTATTTCTCTCACCACTTTATTTTTCTTTATTGGCGCCATTAGTTTCATTTTAATTACTATTATTAATTTTTTTTTTTCTTTCTTCTTTCTTTTTTTCCCTTCTTTTTCGCATTATTATTTTTAATTTTTGTTTATTGTTTATTTTTATTCACTCATTTTTCAATTTTTTTATTTTTTTTATTTTTTTTCGCTTCTCCCCTCTCTTCTTTCACTTTGTCATTTTACTTATATTTTGACTCCCTTTCTCGTCTCTCCCAATTGATAACACTCTTCCACTTAAAGAATTCCTTACTGTGCATGCTCCCTTAGTGTGAACTAAAACCAAGCCAAAGTAAGATTTGAATTCTAACTGTTGTGGTAGCCATTGGCATCTGCCTATTCATAGGACTTCCACAGATAGAGAAGGCTTTCTCCTTACCCCCTTCTCTTTGTTTTCATTAATTAGTTCAATTTTATTTGTTCTACTTAGCTGTTGTTTGGTTATGACTTGTCTCCTCAAGCTCACCTAAAGGCATAAGCCTACGGGAACCAGCAAAGAAAAGCTAAAACCCTAGATTGTATGACCCAGGCAGCCAGTGTCATTAGATGACCCACTAGGCTACCGCCTGTCCAAATCTTCTAATTCAGATCTGGCGCATACCCAGACCATTTGGCCCTTCCTGGCCACCTACGGCCAAAGACAATAAGTGTCCGGCCTACATACCACTAACTGGCTGTACCAGTTAGCCAAATTGAGACTCACCGCGTACCTAATTAAGTACGATTGCGACTAGCTAATTTGCGTAGACTCGCATTGGCGTCTGTGTTGTTCTTCTCTCGTCAACAGTTGCCATGTCCCGAGCAAGCAGCCCCACTGCCCATTGGTACAACCTTGAGACCTGGCTGACTACCATGACGACTACGTTCCTGCCCGGAGCAGCTACCGACCGGCAGCGCTTAAGCAAAGAGCAGCTGGACGAGGAAGTAGACAGGCTGATGGCGCATGATCCCACCCAGAACTACAGCTACAAGGACTGGGCCAAGATCGTCGGAAGCCTCGCTCACAACCTCCTCATCCAGGCATGGCGCAGCGAAAAGAGCAACCGTGACCTGGAGCAAACTGTAACGACGCTCCAGTTTCAAGTCGAAGAGGCCCGGGCCAGCCAGGCCCTCGTTCAAACCAGCCTGGCTCAGCCATCACCCGAGACCACGGACCAGCACAGCACGGATTCCGAGCTACAAGAGGAAGTGGAGAAACTCCAAAAAGCCCTGCAAGACCTTCAAGCAGAAACAGAGCGAAAGGAGAAGCTGGAGAAAAAAAACAGGGATGAACTGAAAAACAAAATCGAACAAGGTGACACTCTCCTGACCAAAGCAGGGAGAGAACTGGAAGAAAGGAACGCTAAGCTCAAGGCATGCGAGAACCACCTGCTGAGGGCCCGAACTGAAATCGAGACCTTAGTACACGAAAAAGACTCTCTCAAAGATGAACTTGACACTGTTCGCCGAGAATTGAAATATTCCTACTCGTTCCAGAATGACCAGATAAGGGAAACACTCACCACGGAGTTTCCCACGACCAGTGAGCCGAGGCCTCCCGGCCACGAGCTCCTAGCTCGAAAGGGGATTGAAAGCCCACTGCTCAAGAAGTCACCAAGCGACCATCAAGAACCCCCGTCAGCCACAAGGGGGTGGAAGCCTTTCCAGAGCATTCTTGCCCCCAGTCAAGGCATAGCTCACAAAGAACTGGACAAGCTGGCCAGGAACGTTCCTACGTTCACTCCAAACCTGGCGGGAGACCATGACATTCATGCCTATCTACAAGACATAGACTTTCTTTTACAGACTTTAAACAATGTGACCATGTGGGACAGATTATACTTGATCAGGATTACGTCCAGTCGTGATGTGCGGAGCTTCTTAGATCGACAACCAGAGACTGTCAGATCGGATTACCAAGAACTACGACGGGCGCTGATTAAGGAGTACTCTGACCCTGAATCAGATCAAGGGATTATTGCAGCTATGGACTTAAAACAGAGCCGGCTCGAAACCCCACAGGCCTATTACCACAGACTCCGACGGGCCTACTTCGGGGCACGGAACGAGCCAGGAATGGAGGAAGATGTCAACTTCAGGACTCTGTTCCTCCGAAATCTGCATCCTACAGTGAACCATCACCTAGGAGTCCTAGCCTGCCCGCGCAGCATGTCCACTCAACAGCTGCGGGACCTGGCCCACAAGGCCTACACTAAGCAGAAGGCCGCCTCCGAAAAACCTGTGAAAAACCCAACTATTTACCCTGTCTCCGATCACTGCTCAGAACTGGCCCTAGAGGGTGCACAAACACACTACAGTAACCGACCCTTTTCCAGCAGAGAGCACTACAACCGAGGTGGTGCGCGTCCCAAACTCCAGACTGGGCGCCCTGAAAAATTCCGGGACCAGCCACGTCCAGCTAACCACCCAAAGGGCGGAGTCACATGGGAACCCCGCCGATGGCTTAGAAACAGCCGACCCTCATCGGCCCGGGAACCTAACCCAGACAAGCCTAAGTCCGAACCTTCACTAAAACAGGACGACACGGCTACGTCTGAGTCTGCAGAGATCCTGAGAATGCTGAAGGAGATCATCCGGAATAAAGCTCGCAAATATAATGACAGAGACAAGCCAGACCCCTTATGACTAAGAGCCAGGCCTGAAACCAACCTCTCTAGAGGGCCTTCGACTGAGCCAACAACACAGACTCCTGCTGATCAGCCACGAGAAACAGAAGAAACTGAGACATCACCAAGTGACAACGTAATCCACTCACCCCCGCTGACAGCTGCGCACCCAGAGCAAACTGACCCACTGCTTCACACTGCCGAAAAAGACTCCAAGGTACCAGAAAGTGCTGTTTTAGTTGTCTGCCTCTCCAACGCATCACCTGACACCAGCCCCAACTGCCTATCAGTCACTACACAAGCCCCAGTGCCAAAGCTCCTGGGAAATCTGATTGAAAAGGGAGTGGCCCGGAAACTCTACCTAGCTATTACGCTGGAACATGCAGTTGAACTGGAAGCCCTGGTGGATACGGGAGCAGACCTCACTCTGATGTCATCCAAACTCTTCGACAGACTCAGAGTTGAAACTAAAAGACAAAATCGGACTGTAACATCACAAAGGTGCGAGCTGAATGTACAATCATACAGCCAAAATGAGGTACAGCTTGAGCAGATAGCACCTATTCACCTAACTATCGGTCCTATGAGCCTGGTGCACCCCGTGTACATCTCACCAATGGACACTTATCCCCTTCTCGTGGGAAAAGATCTCCTAGACCGCTTTGAGCCCTTATTGGACTTCAGGGAGTTAAAAATCTGGGCTCAAGTTCGAGAACCTCTGCCTCTCCAGTCACACAGGCCACATGAGCCAGACTGCCATGCCACAGAGGCCACGGGAAACCCTCAGGTAACAGAGGTCACGGGAAATCCTCAGGTAACAGAGGTCACGGGAAATCCCACGGTCACAGAGGTCACGGAGGTCACGGGAAATCCCACGGGCAACCGCGGGAACACGAGGTTAGCACCAGAACAAAGTTCAAGTCCACTACTCTGCACTCTTGGACTCAACAAAGACTCCGAGCCCTTTTGCCCCAAGGTCATGACCGACCTGCAACTAAATGATGTGAAAACCACAGACATTGTATTGGCATTATGGGCAGACAACTCAGCCATCAACCTCACGCTGTTTAACACCCTCCTTAAAGGCATACCCGACCTTCCATTTGTCAACAAACGCACCCGTTTTCCCTGGAACCCCTGTCTGTCAACAATGACAACCGCAAAGGGGATCTGTGCATTGAACGTGAAATGGAATAATCGGCGCATTACCCATTACTTTCTGGTCTTACCAGACCCACCACATGATGTTTACCTCGGAGCAGACATCCTGATTCGTCTTAGGGCTCATGTGGACTTTATAAATGAGGTGGTGTGGGCACCAATGATCTCACAGCCCCCTGTTGTTCCTGTCAACCACGAGAACCTCATGTCAGGGCAGACCATTCCAGAAGTCTGCACCCTGGTCAGTGAACAGGATACCGTAGTCCCAGCTTACACCAAAGGGGTCACTGTTCGGCTCAACCTACGATGGGGTCAAACACTAAATCACACGCTGGGCTTCTTCCAGCCTTCACCTGAATGCTTGGAACTGGGACTTACTTTGGAAGCCACACCCCTCACTGAAGTGTCATCCCGTGCAGTTTACATCCTGTTCAACAACTGCACAGCAATGGACATTACAATTCCCAAGGCCTACCGCCTGGGGTGGCTAGTGAGCACAGACTTTCATGACTTTGAACTGAGTTTACCAATCATTGGACCAATTCCAGCTCCTATGGTCCCAGAAGGGAGCTCGGATGACACAGTATTGACAGCCCCCTTTAAGCTTGTCTCCATTACTTCAGTCATGCCAATAACCACAGGAGTAGCATGCAGAACGGAGCTAACAAAGGACCAATACCTTGCAGTCTACACAGTCTCCAACCAGCCGACCTATGAGACTGATGAGAATACTGCCTCTCTGGCTGCTCACAAGACAAGAGACACTAGCACAGAGGAGCCCTATCCTGAATTTGAGACACAAGTCCAGCAAATCCTGAGGGATGCAGACGCCATACAAAACGATACAGACCGTCAAAAACTCAGACAGGTCTTGTACAAGTTTAAAGCGTCATTCGCAAAAGACTCTCTGGACTGTGGCCTCACGGGCCTCCACACGGTGCGCATCCCGACGCACCCAAATGCTCCTCCCACTTTCGTCAAGCAGTACAAGATTCCGATCGCCTCACACGAACCCGTGCAGGAGATTATCGACTCCATGCTTGAGAAAGGTGTCATCCGCCCATGCAACAGCACCTATTCTGCTCCCATCTGGCCCGTCCTTAAGCCAAATGGGAAGTGGCGACCCACCATTGACTACAGGAAGCTGAACCAGCAGGTGCCACTGTCACGATGGCCCATGACCCAGCTGGAGCAGGAAATACCTAGAATACAGGGAGCCACCATTTTCTCTACGCTTGACGTGGCCTCAGGATTCTGGACTATACCTGTACATCCAGACGACCAACACAAGCTGGCCTTTACCTTCGGCAACCGACAGTACACGTTCACAAGGTGCCCATTCGGCTACGCCAACTCACCAGCGGAGTTCAACATCTTCTTGAACAAAGCATGCCCGGACGCCAGAATGAGAGGCAACCTCATCTACGTAGACGATGTTCTCATGAAAAGCACAACGGTAACTGATCACCTGAGAGAAATAGACTATGTACTGGACCAACTAACTACTGCCGGTGCCAAGATCGCCCTCCACAAAGGACAGTGGTGCCGAACCAAAGTCAACTATGTGGGCCTACTCATCGGATCACGGGGCATTGAACCTCAGACCAGCCGCATCCAGGCCATCCAGAACATCAAGCCTCCCACTAATGTCACAGAGCTGCGGAGTTTTCTGGGCATGTGCAACTACTCACGACAGTTCATCGAGAACTACGCAGACATTGCACGACCATTAACTACGCTTCTCAAAAAGGACTGCCCATTCGCCTGGACAGAGGCTCAAGCGAACGCTATGAAAGAACTTAAAGGTCATTTGTGCACAGCTCCATGCCTGGCTTACCCTGATCCACAAAAAGAGTTCTATTTGGAAGCTGGATTCTCCAACCACTGTCTCAGTGCGGGTCTTTACCAAAAGCACGACCAGGACAAAAGAGTGGTTGCATATGCCAGCAAGACTCTCCTTCCACCGGAAACTAAATACTCGGACTGTGAAAAGGCGCTGCTTTGCACTGTATGGGCCATACAACGCTTCTCCAACTACACCGGAGCACAAAAGGTCATCATAGAAACTTGCCACCAGCCTGTAATGTTTCTCAACAGCCAACGCATCCGAGATGGCGTGGTCACCAATTCACGCATAGCCATGTGGTTGATGGCCCTCCAAGGGCGCAACGTTGAGGCACGATACGCCCAGAATCACAAGTCTGCGCTGGGCAACGGCTTGGCTGCATGTCAAAACTGCTCTGATGACACACCTGCTGCAACACTGGACGCAGAGGGACCCCAGCAACAACAACCGACCTGTCACAGATACTTTGAGGAGAAGGTGTGCCAAGGGATGCCTACTGCCTACGTCGACGGGTGCTCCTACAACCACGAAGGCACCTTAAAAGCCGGCGCAGGCGTGCTATGGCTAAACAACCACCCCTGCCCACCACAACATTTCCAGCTGGGCCCTCAGTCATCACAACATGCTGAGGTAGCAGCCATCCTGATAACCCTCCAGATCGCTGCAGCCCATAACATCAGAGAACTCCTCATCTGCACAGACTCTAACTATGCAAGACTCAGTTTCACATGCCATCTTTCGGGCTGGAAACAAAACGGGTTCAAGACGGCAAACAACAAGCCGGTCAAACACCAACACCTGTTCCAAGCATGTGAGGACATCACGAAAACACATGACATGATCATCTATTGGAAAAAGGTGAAAGGACACTCAAAACAGCCAGGCCTGGATAAAGACCTGAATGACCAAACTGATGCCCTTGCCAAAATGGGCGCACTACATGGAGACCTATGGTCACCTCCAGCTCAGCCACCCATCTTGAATGTGGCAGCAATAACCCGCAGCAAGCGAACCCTTCCTGCAACACCACAAGCCTCGCAGCCACTTTCGCTGGCACCACAAATCTCTAACAATGACATAGCTGATCTTCAAGCCTCAGACACCTCCATCCAAGCTATGCTACACCACCTCTCTGACCCCTCCAACCACCCAATCACACCGTCTGACCTCACGGCTGCCCCCTCCCTCAGACGGCTGCATGAGATCAAAGACATGCTGCGCGTGACGGACAACATTCTGTGGTATGTCCCTGATGACCTCACAGCGCCAAGGCTCGTGGTGCCACAGGGCCAAAGGGGGGTCATGTTAATGTATGCCCACGACGCACCATGTGCTGGACATCACGGCACCAGAGCCACTTACGACACACTGAAGCAAGTGGCATACTGGCCCGGTATGCAGCAAGACGTGGCAGAGTACGTCAGAGGGTGCCTGGTTTGCTGCCAATTCGAACCAGCAAACCCAAACCACAGAGCCCCACTGCAACGCAGAGGAGTCACGTTCCCATGGTCAGACCTCCAAATAGACTGGGTGGGACCTCTGCCCAGGTCAACAAGGGGCAACAAGTACTTCCTCACAGTAGTATGCCAATTCACCAAGTGGGTAGAGTGTCTTCCAGCACCCAATGACACTGCCCAGACCACGGCATACCTACTGATGAACCATATCTTCTCCAGATTCGGACTGCCACTAAGGGTCAACTCCGACAGGGGCACGCACTTTACAGCTGAGATCATGCAGCAGACTTGGAAGCTCTTGGGTGTACAGGCTCAACTACACATCAGCCACCACCCCAGATCCTCAGGCCAAGTGGAGCGAACCAATCGGACTGTGGTCAGCATGCTGAGGAAATACGTGTCTGCCAACCAAAAGGACTGGGATGCAAAACTTCCCCTGGTACTCATGGCCATCAGAGCCACCCCGCAGGAATCAACTTGCGTGTCTCCCTTTGAATTGATGACTGGGAGGCAAATGACCCTACCGCTGCACCTGCTGTACCAACCGGGAGACTCCAACCTCGTCACAGCCTACACCACACACCAATACCTGGATGAGCTACACCGGCACCTAAGGACGACATTTGCTTTCGCCCAACAACAGCTGCAAAGGAGCGCTGAAGGCCAGAAAGCATATTACGACCGGAAAGCATCACACCAGGAACTGAATGTGGGTGATAAGGTCTGGTACTACAACTTCACACAGCCACTCCAGACAGCCTCCAAACGACTGTCGAAGAAGCTGCTCCCCCACTGGACAGGACCGCACGAGATCGTGGACAAACTCTCCGCAGTCGCGTACAGAATCCAACTAAAGCAGGGACAGAAAGACCCGATTTTCAAATGGGTCCATCGAAACCAAATAAAGAGACACGTGGCTGCTGGCAGGGAAAAGAAAGGGGGGGGGGACTAATATAAACTAACCCAGTCACAGTCTGCAGAGCAAGGAAAGCATCCTGACCAACCAGGGACATCAACCGCTTACCTACTGCCTCTCTCTTTCTCTCTCTCCCTCTTTTCCTACACTAGGATGCTGCTGTGGCTCACCATCCTGTACCTCCAGACAACCGGAGGACAACCGCAACCAGAAATCGCCACGCCGGGTCCAGCATCAGGCATTGTACTGCGAGAACAACCTGGACTCCTCATCACCAACTGCAGGACCCACACCCAGAAAGTGTACGTCCGACTCAACCCTCGCAACGTCTACCAAGCACACTACCCACGCACCGTGGCACAATACAGCTGGGCAGGCGCCCGATGGACCGAGAACGCCCTCAATCACGCAGAGGCTGACGTCAAGTACATGCTCACCCAACTGGAGAAAATGACTGTCACCCAAGCAGAACTAAGCGGACACAACCGCCGTACTAGGCGGTTCTTGGGAGCTTTACTCGGAGCCGCCGCTGCTGTTGGAACCCTGTTCAACATCGGCATGTCTAGTGTCAATGCAGTGAGCCTAGCCACCGTAAGACGACACATGGCCGAAATTCAAACCGAGATTCCACAGCTTAGAGAGCAGCTCGCGACCCAAAGTCAAACCCTACAGACCATTGGCAAAACATTAAAAGGCACTGTGGTTGTTCTCAATACTCACGGCGTCCTACTGAACCAAACTATAAACTCAATGAAGCAGTTATTTTCAATCTTCCAAAATGATTTTGCTCAAACGCAACTGGTCACGTCCCTCATGACAGACATGCTACGAGAGGTGAGCTCCTCCATCGACAGCTTAGCAATGGGCAGGATTCCAACGTACCTGGTACCCCTGAGCCTCGTGCAATCGGTGCTGGCCTCCGCTACTACTGGCCTAACCGACCCTCTGCAAACACATCTCGCTTACTCTCTGGGTAGTGCCATACCCTTACACGTCGATCCCGAACAAGGCGAAGTGGCCTTCCTCCTGAATCTACCCATCATCGAATCGAACAACATTTACAGACTCAAAGACGTTGTCAATGTCGGGTTTTGGCAAAGCAACACCCACATTAAGATACACACGCCAGATGTGGTGGCCTACCATGACAGCAATACCCAGCTGTATCTGACCCCAAACCTACGCATGTGTACTTTGACAAAAGATATTCACTATCTCTGTCCCAGCAAGCCTTTCCTCAGGGATAACACCGAAGGGATCTGTGGATTACAGCCGATGAGAGGCGACACCCGCTGCCCCGCCGAGGCCAAGCCGCGCACCCAAGTCATCGAAACGCAAGCCGAGATTGTGGGCAATCGGTGGCTGGTCAATACTCCCTCACGTACGGCCACCCTGACCTACGATCAGCATGACACCGCCACCCGTGTCAGCCTGCCCAACCAGAGCCTGTGGATTCAAGTACCGAAAGGTGCCATCCTCCACCTCGATAACCTGGCATTGTACCATCTCCCGAGCGAAGAGTACTGGTCAGAGCTGGAAATCCCGGCCTTCTTCAAGAACCACAACCTCACACTGGATCCAGAACTGGAACTGAGGATTGAGCAAGAGGGGGCCCAGTTAATCGACCTCACTCCCCTCGAGGCGACCCTCCAAGCGCTATCCCGTTCGCCCAGCCTGACCAGTTCAACAGTGGTTCAAGCCTGGACAACCGCCGACACGGCACTCTGCCTCTCTACAGCCATAGGCTACGCCCTGACGCTAGGCCTGGCCTTCGCCCTGTCAAAACGGATCAACGCAACACGAGAATCCATGAGCAGATGCGTGGCCGCCCTTCCTCGAGGTTTCAAACGGAGACCACGGGGAGAGGAAATTCAAACCGAGGCTACACCCAACCTCATCGAGATGGATCCCCAGCCAGGAGATCAACAAGCGGAGGACAATTAGGAACCCCCGTCAATCAACCAGTTTGATACACTCGCCACCCGATCACCATGACGACTGTCGCCCAACGATGTCCTCACAGGGACATCATTGTCCGAAAGAGGGGGAGCTGTAACGTATCGGGGTGCCCAAACTGATTTCTACATTAACCCAAGTGAAACATATAAAGTTTCACTCCTTTAAGTGACCCAGAATAACCCGAGAGGCCTTCTTTGACCAGATACAACTCTGGAATTCAGGAGACTCTTTGGGAACCCACACAGGACCTACTCCCGCAATAAAAGAAACCTTTGATGACTGAACTCTGGGAAACTTCAGGATTAGTTCGTCAACAAGGATCCACCATTTCCCGACCCCAGGGCCTGTAAATCTTCGATCTAATCTCAGTTTACGACCTCAGAGATTAACATCGGAGCCAACCGGTCTAGCAAAGAACCTCCTCCCTAGAAGGTCACCCTGAGGTGACCAAAGGACCATTGTAACTTTAGAAGAACGCCAGCCCCCTCTTCTGGACATGCACACACTCACGCACACACACAGTGAACATGTCTCTTGAATGTAACCTGTAATCATATCCCTAGATAGTTATGATTTACTCGTATATGCATGTGTTGTATGTCTAGATAACCTAGTTGTAGCAATTTTATATAGTTTGAGCGAAAAGCTAATTTTTAAGTTGTCTGTAACTATGTCTAATGATCCTACACTGTCCAAGATATCATAATCTCCTTGAAGTTTGGTACCAAAATCATTGTCTCACAATATGCCAATTAATGATGCATACTACAGGACGATAGGATGTATCATTCTATACTTTTCCACGTTTTATCAAATACCATATTGATCCAAACTTAACACAAACCCCGCCCTGACATGCGACCCGTTCTGGGACAGACCAAAGAAGTTTTCCCCCAGAACTTTCTTATCTCTCTTTGGATTCGCCAGCAGCTCAGAGAGGCGTGTACATTGGCATTGTCCATAAAAGACCGTGACACGCGTCCCCCGCTGGCTCGCTCCTTCGCTTTTTCTCACCCTCTTCCTACTTCTCACCTTGCCGCTTTCCGTTTCCGGCATTCCTCCGGACTCTCCTTTGTCTCGTGAAACCACGTGGCAATCACCATATTCTTCATCCTCGGGCGAGACTCAACTCCGTTCACCCCTACTCTACCGACGCCGAAGAACCAGCAAATTCCTCGCTCAATCTGCAAATCAAGGACCCTCAGAACTGCATTAAATTAACGCAAGTATAATTCCAATTGACCTTTAGAGGTGTCCTATTAAGCCAGAGCCACTTTTGTTGAAAAAGTCGAATTCAAATTCCTTTGCTGATTCTCGAGGTTAAACTGTGTTCTGCCATCGTTACTTCCATCACTTTTCTTCTGTTCCTTTCACTTACCCTGTATATATATGTATTATTTGTTTGTACCTAGTTGTGTATATCTGTAGTTTTTACGTAGTTATTAAAATCCATGGTTATCACGCTGGATCGTCTGTTTTTACTTATGACAAGGTTCACTTTTAACGTTGCTCCTCGCTACGCGCTGGATTTCTGTAACGTAGAATAAACTATGCTTCGTGGCCAGAAGGATAATTTATTCCTTTAGAGTAATACGAAGACTGCCCTGGTAAGTTTGGTGGACAAACAGATCAAGCTGCTTCGCAATTAATTCTAGAGCTAGGTTACAGTAATTAATATAACATTCCCTTTCATGGTCGATTTATATCCATACTTAATCAGAACACGCTTCGATTCGAGCTATAGATATATTTCACCCATTTGAGCTAGATTCGCTACATAATCTAAGACTTGAGATTACAAATATTTGCTAGAATTCAAGATTATGCTCACTGCTATAGGATTATGCTTTCATAATGCATAATCCATGTGTATATATTTATTTACAATACATATAATATAATATAATATAATATAATATAATATAACACGTGTTGTTTTTTTCCCAATTTGCAGCTGCAGTTGTTTTGGCTTTATCATGAACTGACCTCGACATGTCCCGAGAGCTCCCCAGCCATGCACACTAATGCATGGCAAAGGGCCTGTTTTTATATAATTCTACTTCTTAATAAACTACATTATGTTTTTACCTGGTCTTCTGTGTTTGTTGTGTATATTTTATGCAAATTAATTACCACACTCTCTGTGTGCAAATGCGTCACATTTTGCATTATGTAGCATAGCCTGAGAGAATCGATTATTATGATTTTACCTCTCTTTACCCGTATGTAAATAAGACGAAGACGTACCCAATCGATCACCCTATCAACATTTATCATGACTTTAAGCCTCTGGAAAATGACTTTGGCATCGTCAGAGCAAAGGTATTACCACCTAGGGGTCTGTGGGCACCTGTTCTTCCATTTTGTGTAAAAAGCAAACTCCTCTTTCCTCTATGTAGAAGGTGCTCCGAGCAACAACAAAAGCAATGCGTCCATACAGATCAGGAGAGAGCTTTTACAGGAACATGGGCTTCTTTTGAAATTGCGAAAGCTGTCAAAAAAGGTTACAAAATTCTAAAAGTGTTTGAAGTGTGGCACTTTCCTAGTAGGTCTGATAAGCTTTTTACCAAATATATTCAAATGTTCCTAAAAACCAAACAGGAAAGCTCAGGATATCCATCCTGGGTCATTGATACAGCCACTGAGCGTGAGTACATTCGCAAATATAAAGAGAATGAAGGGATCAAGTTGGATCCAAACAGTATTACCGTTAATCCTGCCAAAAGATCTGTAGCTAAACTTGCACTAAATTCACTGTGGGGTAAGATGTGTCAAAAACCAGACAGATCCAACATGAGCTTAATCCGCGATCCTGCTGAGTTTTTACAGTTCATGTTCTCAGATATTTATAATGTGAACCAGTTCTCTTTTTTGAATGATGATGTTGCCTTGGTGCAGTGGTGGTACGCAGATGAGAGACTGATTAAACCGCTGAATGCTAATGTATTCATAGGCATTTTCACTACAGCATATGCTAGACTTGAATTGTACAATTTGATGGATTGATTGCAACAGCGATGTTTGTACACCGACACAGATAGCGTCATCTTTAAAAGTAAGGGAGGTGATTGGATTCCACCCTTAAGCAATTACATGGGTGGACTTACCAGCGAACTAGATGATGGTGAATAAATCATAGAATTCGTAAGTGCAGGACCTAAAACCTATGTTTACAAAACTGTAAAAGGAAAAACAACTATGAAAGCTAAAGGCATAACTTGAAATTATACCAATTCTGAAGTTGTCAATTTGAAATCACTGACAGAGCTGGTGGATGTGCGAGTGAAAAATCCGGATCAAACCAGACAACTTAACTTCACATAATCAAATTGTGCGAGATAAAAAGGGATTTCATTTGAGAAACTGTTCATAGTTAAAAAGGTTCAGGGTTGTGTATGATAAACGTGTTTTATTACCTGATTTTACAACTCTCCCTTACGGGTATTAAGACTTTTCGTGTATATATGTACATATGTACATATGTAATTTTGTTTCTGTTGATGTGTTTTGAACATCAATAATGGAAAATATGAACATGCCTGCTTTTGATCCCATGATGCAATTGCCCATTTCATGTACTGTATGTGGACCAAGTAATAGCAGTAAATCATATATTAATCATATTATCATGTTGTTGGAAAACTGTAAAGAGACAATGTCGGTAGTTCACCGAAAACACTGTCTGGTGTTAGATGTGTTGGCAACCTCTGTATGATGAATTGATGACCAGAATAAATATAAATTTTCTTCAAGGAATCCCCGATTCTTTGTGTGATTATTTCCACCCAGCAAAACAAATTTATTGGTAATCGATGACGATGGAATCTGCCAGTGAAAACAATGTAGAAAAGGCTTTCACAAAATACTCTCACCACAGAAATCTGAGCGTCATCTAGCTCGTTCAAAACTTGTTTTTTTTCAAGGCAAGACTAGTAGAACGATCAACCTGAACACCACCTACATGATTCTTTTTAAAAACTCAAGAGACAAATTACAGATCACTGGCTCGTCAAATGAATCCGGGTAACAGCAAATACTTTTTAGAATGTTTTCAAGATACCACCACTAGACCATACAGATATTTATTTGTTGACCTGAAGGCACAAACACCGGAAGAACTCCATCTCCATTCAGGGCTGTTTCCACAAGAGACCCCAGTTGTGTATGTTCCGAAGAAAAAAAAAACTTTAAAGTTTTGATAACCAGTGTCTATTCGATTGAAAAAAACCCTCCCGTTGTTGAATTCATTTTACTGGTCTCCACCCCGAAGGAGAAAAGATATATTACGTGATGAGCCCACAGATCTCATACTGAGCATATGTGACATTCTAAAAAGTATTTGCTGATAAAAGAGCGTCTGTAGAAAGAAAAAGGAACGCTATTAATCAATCTGGAGGATTTCTTCTGTCTTTGCTCAGTGTAGCCATTCCTTTAATAAGCAACTTAATTGCATCCCATAACAGAGACAACAGAGACAACATGGAGACAACAGAGAAAATGTATTTAGTCCCTCAACATCAGCTTGATAAACTTAGAAACATCACCACAGAGAATGAAAGCTTAAGAAAGACTGTTGAAAACAACTTGGAAGAAGCAATACGATGGAATTTGTCAAGGACTGACCTGAATGATTATGAGAAGGCAAAACTCTAAGCATCGGCTCTACAAAAAATTTTAAACTTGGTTAAACTAGGGGAGCAGGACCACTGTCCCTACCTAAAATACCAGGAAGCAAAACAGTGACTGAAGGTCCGCAACCTCCCAAAGATGAGAAGTGCATGCTAAAATTTCTTGCCAAACAAGAGGTGCTTGCTAAAATTTCTGCGAGGAATAAAAGAAATGCTACGTACATTATGGAAAAATTTTTTAAATCCGATGAAGATGCTTTGGAATAATAGCGGCAAATTTATTTTTAAAGGAAAAACTATCAAAGGATCTCACATGGTGGATTTGCTTAAGAATCTCACAGCCCCTCATAAAGTATACAACGATCTGAGGCCTTTAGGATGGGAAGAATTATTACAGACAGTAGCCAACCTAAATATTCCCTTTTCAGCAATACCTAATGGGGTTGTTCAACACAAAATATCTGACATACCCCTGTACCCCTCTCAAAATATTTGATCTATTTCAGGACAACTTCTCGTAATCTCTGTTAGTACTCTGGTATCCATGTGTTACTGGTAATCGATGAGTACTTTTCTTCGATTGTTTATTACTAGAATACTGTCGAAGCTGGCATACACAATTAGATTCACTGCTCTCGAAAGCGCTTGTCAAAATCTGAGTTCCAAACGCATATTTCCCGACCTTATTAATGACAAATTTTGTCCACAATCGTCGTCGGGATTCAGGTTGAATGCGAATAAAGTATATCCATTCAGGTACCCTTCTCTGTTTATTGCCAAAGCCTGATCCTTCAGCTGCTTTCCTGCATTGTAATGTTTAAAATTAAAAGGGTTTTTATTGTATGATCCACTGAAGGCATCATTGTCTACCATCCCAAAGATAATGGTTTTAGGTAACGGTCCGAGGAAAAGATTCTCTTGTGAACAAATGTGACTCCCTGCAGCTAAACTGAAGGTCTTCATACAGACTCGTTCAATCTGATACTTTGCTATTGCAGTTAATAATGCTTTAGCATGTCCAAGTTTTACTGACTGAGAGACGGTTACTTTCTTCACAAAAAGAGAAGCGTTGAGTATTTTCAGAATGAAATTTGCATTTCCTTCGTTCATCAAGCAAAATTCATCTGTAGCGAAATTTCAAAAGGGGCATTATTATGCATTATTCTTTTCCACCAGAATAATGTAATGGATCAACTTTAAACATGAAACGAAACAGAAGCGCACTCTTGGATTCAACGCACCTTTTTAAATGAGACGAGTTTTAAAGCGTGCCCACATTATCTACCAGAATGTGTAGTAACTCGGATGAATCTGCAACGTTTAAAAATATTCTCCACCAGTTACAATTCATGTAACAAATAAAAAAAGATGTTTAACACGTTTAAATGTATTCTCCAATTTATGTGAGGAATTGGCTCGAATGGCGTGAAATATATCTATATATCTAATCAACGCGTGTTGTGACCAGTTATAAATATACATCAGCCATGAAAGGGAATTCATGTAGGTGCACATATACATATAGATAATTAACTACAACGGATTATAATTAATTATGACTATGTATGTGGCCTAGATCAGCTTTATGAACTCTGAAGAGTGAGTTTATCCTTCTGGCCAGGAAGAATTAACCCACGAAGTTTGTTATTAAAGATAGAGCGGGTAATCGAGATCGCAGCGATTAATTGACTCATAACGTGACCAAAACAGAGAAAATCAAGCGTGGGATAATAGATTTTAATAGCTAGATGTGACTATGGATACACACGACTAACTCTAAGCAAAACATACATATATACACATCTATATACAGGGAGAGAAAAGGGATAGAGAGAAAGTAATGAAAGAAAGGGAAGCAGACAACAACACAACTATTTAGCCTTTTTCAGAACCAGCACGAACTTAATTCTC
This sequence comes from Cranoglanis bouderius, assembly GCA_023630585.1. Taxonomy (NCBI): domain Eukaryota; kingdom Metazoa; phylum Chordata; class Actinopteri; order Siluriformes; family Cranoglanididae; genus Cranoglanis; species Cranoglanis bouderius. The sequence continues at coordinate 16,220,851 of CM042570.1, forward strand.
CTGTAACACCAATCTTAAATGCAGATATAGATCATTAACTATACTTGCATAGCCTCAAGGTTGAGAGTTTGTGCGAGGTCGGGTAGAGTTCGCTGGTTCGTTGTTGTTTGAAAAGGCGTGAGCCCGGAGGTAGTTGCATCTTGTGTCCGGAGAGAGAGATATCCTGGCTTCCTCTTCCCGGGGCACGTGGCCCCGGGGGAGAGGAACCGGAAGAAGTGAAGTTGAGAAGTGAAGTCAAACTCTGAAGTCTAACTCTCAAATCTGAAGTGAAGTGAGCGTGGTGTTGTTTTAAAAACAACACCAACGCACACGCCTCTTTGGGCTATGGGCCAATCAGGAAGTTGGGTTTGCATGTCCGGATGACTCTCTTTGTCTGGTCTCGGACCCTAATTTAAATGTCCAGGGAGGGGCTGGTTTATACCGTGTTATAAATTAAATTAAGTCAAAACATGAAATAATGTATCCCATTGCAATATGATATGCATAATCAATCCGGGTATCTCGAGACGATTAACTACATACCAAATTCGATGGATTTGTAAAGAATATTACAAGTAAAACCTGGTTACAAACATTTAAAATGATATGCTAGATTAAAACTATTTAAAGTCATTAAGGTTAGTTAAACACACAATATATGTAAACAAAATAACATCACACTATTTAGACATCGAATAATTACATATAATTACACGTTACATTGAAAAGAGAGAGATTTCTCCATTGTGTGAGTAAGGTAAGGTGTGTGTGTGTGTGTGTGTGTGTGTGTGTGTGTGTGTGTGTGTGTGTGTGTGTGCGCATGCGCGTGTGTGTGTCCAGAAGAGGGGGTTGGTGTTCTTCTAATGACCCACAGGTCATCTCAGGGTGACCTTAGGGAGGACGTTTTCTCCTCTGGCTTTCTGACTTTGAAGCTAATCTGTGGTCATAAACAGAGATTAGATTAGAGATTTCCAGGCCCTTGGTCGGGAGTTTTGGTGGATCCCTGCTGATGAACTAATCATGAAGTTTCCCAGACGTTCAGTCATCAAAGGTTTCTTTTATTGCAGGGGTAAGTCCTGTGTGGGTCCCAGAGAGACTTTTTGCATCCCAAAGGCCTCTCGGGGTTACTCTGGGTCGCCTAAGTGACTTCCTATGTTTAGTTTGGGTTAATTTAGAAATCAGTTTGGGCATAGTCATACGCTACACGTCTTTACTGTGAGCCATTTTAATCCTCAAATCGATACCATTCTGTAAAAGTTTACCCTGAAAAAATATATCCGAGTAAATGTGTCCAATCAGGTCAAAGGTGTTGCTTTCAGAACTGAATCTGGCCCTTTTTTTTAAGACCTTCGTTTCGACCTTCTGGATCAGTGACATCCATATGGCCTGCTGTGTCTTTGTAGAATAGTCCAGTGCAAAATTGTGTTTCCAGGGTATCTTTTCCAGTTGAGAAGTCTTTCAAAGGTAGTGCGATATGGGTATGTGCTGCTAGATTGAGAAATAAGATGATCCCCGAGCATTACATCCACTTGTGAAAAAAGTTATGCTATAGGATAGTTGACCACTCCCACCTTTGCATCCTTAGCTATGTTAGAGCCCTCATGATTTTACACTCCAGATGTAAAAAAGTGTTGTTCAGGTCGATGTTATCCTCAACGTTTCCAGCCACGTAGAACTCCAGGGGCCATTGTCCGTGAGAGCAGAAAGTGGAGGTGTTTTGACGTAAGTGTACTTTTCAATACTTGTTTGGGTATTGAAAATATCCAATTCGGTATTAGAACACTCTGAGAATAGACTGTGTAAGAAAGCCATGATGGTAAAAAATGTTCAGCTGCTTTCATTTATGAGAGATGGAAGGATGCTTGTTGCCTCTCTGTTTGTTCTTTTTCACACTGGTCTTGATTTTAGTAAAAGTTTGGTCTTTTATTTGGAATCGTGTGTCGACGCCCTGGGGGTCCTTTAGATTTTTTAAGCGCAATCAATGCAAGACCCAATCCGACTTGATTCTGAGTTTGTGTCTTGGTCATAATGTTGCTCACTATGTCGCTTACAATACCTTTGGCCGCTGCTAGCACTATGAAATGTTTCATGTTTCTGACACAAAATGATATGAAATATGATTGTTTACATGAAAATACATTATATGATAATAAAGTGTAAAAAAGTGAAAAAAGTCTAAATTAAAGTGTAGAAAGTCACTTTGCATTCAATGTGAGCCAACACTCTGTTACAGAGGTAGTCCTCTATGTGCATACACATGGGTGCGCTTCAGGCGCTGAAATTGCACTACGGAGAATTTCAAGCCTCTGCAAGCAAAGGAAAAGTGTTTTTCTAGCAAACCAATATTTTAACTTGACTGATGTACTCTACTATATATAACATATATTATATAACATATTATGATACTATGAAATGTTTCACATGTTTCTGACTGTCATGTAAATACCGGTAAAGGACTAAGGACTATGATTCCCATCAGCCACTGCACTTCACCTGATTCTGTCACATGACTGTCTGCACCTGATTCACGTTTAGAACTAATTAACACCTGTATATAGAGCCACGCTTTCACTGCACACATTGTCTTTTGTTGTCTTTTTTTACCTCAGTTTCATGTTCGTTTATGTTTATTTCCTACCTTTGTGTGTTCCAGATTTCTGTTCTTTGTGTTTTGTTTTCACTTTTTATTCAATTCAAATCTGCACTTGCATCCGCCTTCGCCTCCGTCTCTACCCAATTAGTGGCACTGACACAAAATCATACGAAATATGATTGTTTACATGAAAATGCATTATATGAAAATAAAGTGTGAAAAAAGTCAAAAATTAATGTGTAGAAAGTGATTTTTCATCAAATGGGAGCTAACATTCTGTTTTCTCATCAGTCCTCTATGTGCATAGACACTGGTGCGCTTCAGCTGCTGAAAACGCTATACAGAGAATTTCAAGCCTCTGCAAGCAAAGAAAAAGTGTTTTTCTAACAAACGCATATTTTCACTTGACTAATGTACTCTACTATGAGATATTTCACTTCTTTATGACATATGTTTCTGACACAAAATGATATGAAATCTGATTGTTTACATTAAAATGCATTATATGATAAAGTGTGGAAAAGTGAAAAGAAATTCTAAGTTAAAGTAGAGAAAGTGATTTTTCATCAAATGAGAGCTAACATTCTGTCTCATCAGTCCTCTATGTGCATACACATGGGTGCGCTGAAAACACTATTCAGAGAATTTCAAGCCTCTGTGAGCAAAGGAAAAGTTTTTTTCTACCAGACGCATATTTTCATTTGTGTGATGTAGTCTACTATCACATATTTCACTTCTTTATGAAATAATATGATACAATAACATGTTTCTGACAGAAAATGATACAAAATGTGATTGTTTACATTAAAATGTATATTTTGATAATAAAGTGTGAAAAAGTGAAAAAAGTACAAATTAAGTGATTAAGTGATTTTTCATCAGATGTGAGCTAACACTCTGCTTTTTCATCAGTCCTCAATGTGCATTGATATTGGTGAGCTTCAGGTGCTGAAAACCCTATACAGAGAATTTCAAACTTCTGCAAGCAAAGGAAACGTGTTTTTCTAGCAAACCAATATTTTAACTTGACTGATGTACTCTACTATGACATATTTCACTTCTTTAATAACATAATATGATACTATGAAATGTTTCACATGTTTCTGACACAAAATGATATGAAATATGATTGTTTTCATTAAAATGCATATTATGATATAAAGTGCGAAAAAGTGAAAAAGTCTAAATTAATGTGTAGAAAGTCATTTTGCGTCAAACGTGAGCCAACACTCTGTTTTCTCAACAGTACTATGCTTCAGGTGCTGAAATTGCAATACGGAGAATTTCAAGCCTCTGCAATCAAAGGAAAACTGTTTTTCTAACAAACGCATATTTTCACTTGACTGATGTACTACTATGATATACAGGTGCATCTCAATAAATTAGAATGTGGTGGAAAAGTTAATTTATTTCAGTAATTCAACTCAAATTGTGAAACTCGTGTATTAAATAAATTCAATGCACACAGACTGAAGTAGTTTAAGTCTTTGGTTCTTTTAATTTGATGATTTTGGCTCACATTTAACAAAAACCCACCAATTCACTATCCCAACAAATTAGAATACTTCATAAGACCAATAAAAAATACATTTTTAGTGAATTGTTGGCCTTCTGGAAAGTATGTTCATTTACTGTACATGTACTCAATACTTGGTAGGGGCTCCTTTTGCTTTAATTACTGCCTCAATTCAGCGCGGCATGGAGGTGATCAGTTTGTGGCACTGCTGAGGTGGTATGGAAGCCCAGGTTTCTTTGACAGTGGCCTTCAGCTCATCTGCATTTTTTGGTCTCTTGTTTCTCCTCATTTTCCTCTTGACAATACCCCATAGATTCTCTATGGGGTTCAGGTCTGGTGAGTTTGTTGGCCAGTCAAGCACACCAACACCATGGTCATTTAACCAACTTTTGGTGCTTTTGGTGCTTTTGGCAGTGTGTTTCAAATCCTGCTGGAAAATGAAATCAGCATCTTCAAAAAGCTGGTCAGCAGAAAGAAGCATGAAGTGCTCCAAAATTTCTTGGTAAACGGGTGCAGTGACTTTGGTTTTCAAAAAACACAATGGACCAACACCAGCAGATGACATTGCACCCCAAATCATCACAGACTGTGGAAACTTAACACTGGACTTCAAGCAACTTGGGCTTTGAGCTTCTCCACCCTTCCTCCAGACTCTAGGACCTTGGTTTCCAAATGAAATACAAAACTTGCTCCCATCTGAAAAGAGGACTTTGGACCACTGGGCAACAGTCCAGTTCTTCTCGTTAGCCCAGGTAAGACGCCTCTGACGTTGTCTGTGGTTCAGGAGTGGCTTAACAAGAGGAATACGACAACTGTAGCCAAATTCCTTGACACGTCTGTGTGTGGTGGCTCTTGATGCCTTGACCCCAGCCTCAGTCCACTCCTTGTGAAGTTCACTCAAATTCTTGAATCGATTTTGCTTGACAATCCTCATAAGGCTGCGGTTCTCTCGGTTGGTTGTGCATCTTTTTCTTCCACACTTTTTCCTTCCACTCAACTTTCTGTTAACATGCTTGGATACAGCACTCTGTGAACAGCCAGCTTCTTTGGCAATGAATGTTTGTGGCTTACCTAGTGAACCAAACTGAGAGACCATTTTGAAGGCTCAGGAAACCTTTGCAGGTGTTTTGAGTTGATTAGCTGATTGGCATGTCACCATATTCTAATTTGTTGAGATAGTGAATTGGTGGGTTTTTGTTAAATGTGAGCCAAAATCATCACAATTAAAAAAACCAAAGACTTAAACTACTTCAGTCTGTGTGCATTGAATTTATTTAATACACGAGTTTCACAATTCGAGTTGAATTACTCAAATAAATGTAATAACTAAATAACTGTATAATAATAAATGTAATAAATAAATAACTTTTCCATGACATTCTAATTTATTGAGATGCACCTGTATTTCATATCTTTATGACATAATAGGATAACCATAACATGTTTCTGACCAGAAATTATATGAAATATGATTGTTTATATTAAAATGCATTATATGATAATAAAGTGTGAAAAAGTGAAAATTAATGTGTAGAAAGTGATTTTTCATCAAATGTACCCAGGTGAAAAGGAAATATATTTAAATTGTCCTTTTCTGGACATATGTAATATATTTAAATTACACTACACTAAGTGCATATCAAATGTATTATTTTGAAACAACTTTAAGTATATTAAGCGTATTTCGAGATATGTTTAAGATCAATTTACAGCTATTTACAATATATTTAATGTATTGAAATTGTGTTAAATTGGAACTACTTTAAGTACATTTAACTGCACTTCTGTAAATTGTATTTATAGTACACTTTAATGCTGTACTAGAACTACAGTAGAAGTTCATTTTAAGTGACTCATTAATTTGTTCCCAGTATATTTTAAATATAATATCAGCTCTTTAATAATGTATTTGCAGTACACTACAAGAACCACTATTAGTATATTAAAAATATATTTTACAAAACCATTCAGTATGACATTAATGCATTTTTAAAGTATTAAAAATACAATACAAAATACTCTTTCTGTACAATAAGAAATGGTACAGAAATATTAGTATAAAATACACACACACATTTTGAAAATGACAAAACTTTAATGTTATTTTTTAAAAAGTACAGCAGCCTATGTAAACTCCTGTAAACACCAAAATATGTTAACATAAAATAAAGATCAGTGATCTGCAGAGCTAAATTTAACCAAAAACTTATAAAAATAAATAAATAATTTTTAGCGAACTAGTAATAGTTTCAAACAGTTGAACCAAATAAGGAACCACAGAAGTCAATAAAATGCATTTTTAACAAACTAGTAATAGCCACAAACAGATAACCATGAACTGTAACAACTGAACCATCAATATCTTTGATCATCAAACATCCTTTCAGTGGAGAGCGACTGTTCTTTGAGTTTGACTCGTTGCATTTCCTGCAAATGAGGGCTCGCACCTCAGACATTGTCGCCTTCAGGAACTCTTTTATCACAGTGTCTGTGAAAGGGGAAAAAGAAACTTTTTAAATATTAAAGCAAAATTAACCACTGTTTAATAAAAAACAAAAAAAACAACTGTTTTATTGCAACATAATATGATGTTTTGTCATTTAGTCATTTTATAACATTCAATATAAAATATTAGTGTACGTAAAATCAGAAAAGGAGTTCATATATATATATATATATATATATATATATATATATATATATATATATATATATATATATATATATATATACACAAAAATAGCAAAACAATAAAGTCTTATATATATATATATATTTATATATATATATATATATATATATATATATATATATATATATATATATATATACATACAAAAATAGCAAAACAATAAAGTCTTGCTGAACAACTGTGAAGTCTACATGGTATTTGTTATTTCACAGTATCACAGCAAAAAAAAAAAAAAAAAAAACTTTAACTGCAAGTGAAAAATGACACTCCCAACAATTACTGTATAATGTATAACAAATATTTATTTATGGCATTAATATTTGTTTTAGTCCTGCTTGTCTTGTAAGGAGATCAAAAAAAGTGATGATGAACAGGAAGTATACCTATGAGACCAGTGTGACCAGTGACCTTTTGAGGGTCCATTTGGTCTTTTGAGGTTTGAATCCCTGATTCCCTGTACATCTGGCTAGTTTCTCTTTTCCAAAAATTAGAGTGGCCAATTCTTGTGTGAAAAGAGGAACTCGTGACTTATTCAGTCTGTCATACATCCTCTTGGGGATTTTCACATCAGAATCAGCAAGGGAAATCTGGGTAAAATAAGAAACAAGCAGTATTATAAACTAGTTATTTTATGATTCAAATACAAAGCAGTGACTATGCTAATGGATTTTCTAAAGTGGTCAGGCATACACAAAAAGACAGTTAAAATAATAATTATTACAATTATTACAACTATGAATTTTTTTATTATCATAAGTTTTTCTAACCATTTCTGAGGATTCAGCAAGAGACAGCTCACTGGAACTTGAGCTTGAGCAGTATGAGCCTCTTTTCATGGACTCTAAGACATCTTCGAGAGATGCTACTATCCCAAGAAGCTCTACAAGACAAAAAGAAGTTGCAAGGATGTTATACAAAGTTAGGGCAGTACAAACACCAGTTTGGGTACTTCTTCATTTGTACTTAGTATATTGATTAAATGATGAAATTTATTTTTCTAAAGAAGCATTACTGTAACTTATTAAATTACTGTATACAGTAACTCTATTTTCTTGTGCTAAGACAGGAAATTCTAGGGAAAGCTGCAAGTTGGTTACAGCTGGTAAACATTTGGTTAAATTTCGAAAAGATTAATACAACACAAACAACCATATAAACGTATAATGGTGATGTGGATAAAAAGGTTTAAAAAGTTTGTCTTAAAACAATACTTTGATATAGCTGTTAATAAAGAGTCACTAAGATGAGTTTTCCTCTCCATGCTGGCTGTGGTAGTCTATCAAAGAGATCCTAAATCAAAAAAACTTAAAAAGTCATAACTGGTCAAACACAGACATCTACCTTACTTTCGAGAAAAAAGTCTAAATAAAATGTTGAGAATAAACTCGTTAAATTTCGAGCATAAAGTCATTGTGTTTCGAGAAAAAAATCATTAAATTTCGAGTAAAAAAGTCGAAATAAAATGCTGAGAATAAACACACTTCTGTCATGTTCATTTCATCTCGTTAGATGACGTTAATCAGCGTCTGCAGCACGGTTCGTGGATGTAGCTTATGATATGACCGATCCGAGTTGCTGAACTCACTCTTCTTCCTTTTCTCATCACATATCACATCGGAAAGGCATTTATTTTCAATAAAAATGAAGAAAATGTTTGAAAAGTGTAAATAAATTGCCTAACAAGTGTTTAATAATAATGTATTAATTGGGTAGGTTAGGGAAGGCTTTGTTGACCCAATAAGGCAGCATCCATTTAATAACTTTAATAAATAAAATTTACACTCAATTTATTATCGCATCCCAATACTGAGGTTCAAATAGTATCTGTCCCTATTTATAAGTATAAACAGCTTCTAATTACTATTCAATTTTCAAGTTTATTTGTCATGTCTACACATGTCAGTGACAGTTTGTACATTGAAATGCTTAATGTGAGGCACAGATGTGAGGCATAGATACTATGTATTCTATAGTATTTACACTTATTGCAAAGAACTGCTATTTTTAAATAGTGTAAATAGAATCTATCGCTATTTTCACTTAGTGTAAATAGCATATCACTAAAAAATGCTGCTGTTATCAAAAGTGTAAATAGAATATCACTATTTTCACTTAGCGTACAGCTATTCGCACTTAGTGTAAACAGCATCTACTGCTATTTTCACAGATAGCTGCTGCCCTAAATTAAAACATACTGTTACGACACGTGGGGTAAAGGCATTTTAATTGTGGCGTGGCATGGCGTGGCGTGGCGTGGCGTGGCTTTCCCCGCTGCATCCATTTTTTGGCGGAGTATTCTGTTACGACACATGGGGTAAAGGAAGCAGGATGCACTTGCAGAGGAAAGTGGTCAGTTTATTGGGAACAGTTCAAAATTAAGTGAACACAAAAAACTTCATCCAACATAAATCCATAAACAGAAAGGTCACAGTAATCCAAAATAATATTATACTTGGCCGTAGAGGCAGTAATCCAAAAAAGGCAAAAGTAATCCAAATGAGAATGTACTTAGCTGAAGAGTCAGTAATCCAAAAAAGAAACACAGTAATCCACAATGGGTAGAAAATCCAGAAAACACAGGGAAAACTACGCTAGGCTAGGAGGTGGTCTGGAAACCACGAATTACGAGCTACGGAACTAAACGTGCAACGCTAGGAGGTGGTCTGGAAACCACAGAAAAAGAGCTAAGGGAAAAACGCACAAGGTTAAACGCATCTAGCTAAACTAATACTCCAATCACATGTCTAATCAAAGACACCTGAAACCAATCCTTACACATTACACGGCACACCAATGAGGAAACGGGGCAGAGACATGACGCAACGCAAAAACAAACGCACATGGGGAAACACAGAAGGCGGAGACATGATGTGAATATGATAACATGGGAGCACATGGCAGAGGTAAACAAAACATGAGTTCATGAATGAAACGTCCATCGGAGAGTTTTTGAATAGTGCTGGAATGCGCGCAGTGGAATGCGGAAGTATGCCACTCGCTACTCCTTGCAGCGTATGAGATGAAACCTAACACATACGACATTGCCAATAATGGTTGTATATATGGTTACAGTCGTTTCATTCTATGGATGGAGGCGTACACAACCAACAACGATCCTAAAATAATAGCCAGTTAGTTCTGTAAAAGGCATATTCGAACTCGGGTCGATCATCATAAGCTACATTAACGAGCCTTACTCTCTGGACCAACCCCACTGCAGAAGCTTATGTATGAGATGATCCAACGAGTTGAAATGAACATGACACGAGTGTGCTTATTCTCAGCATTTTATTTAGACTTTTTTTCCTCGAAATTTAATGAGTTTTTTCTCGAAACAACTTATTCTCAAAATTTAATGTTTATTCTCAAATTTTTATTTAGACTTTTTCTCGAAAAACTGTTTAAATTTTTAATCATGCATTATAATGACAGTAGAGTTAACTAGAGTTCCACGTTCTGTAAAAGAACGGAAATATTGGAAGGCCTCTGAATGGAAATATTTTCTTCTGTTCTATGCTTTATCAGTGCTTTGTGGCGTTCTTTCCAAGAAACCTCTGTGTATGCACATAGAGGAGTGTTGGCTCAAATTTGATGCATAATGACTTTCTACACTTTAATTTTGACTTTTTTTTCACTTTATGCATTATATGGTAATATAATGCATTTTCATGTAAACAATCATATTTCCTATCATTTCTGGTCAGAAACATGTTATATTAATTTGGTATCATATTATGTTATCAAAGAAGTTAAATATGTCATAGTAGAGTAAATCAGTCAAGTTAAAATATTGATTTGCTAAAAAAACATTTTCCTTTGTTCACAGAGGCTTGATATACTCTGTAAAGCATTTTCAGTGTCTGAAGCACAACAATGTCAATGCACATAGAGGACTGATGAGAAAGCAGAGCTCACATTTGATTGAAAGTCACTAATCCGGAAGTGAGCTGCTCGCATGCTACAGCGATCCGTGCGAGGGGGAATCGTAACACAGCCTTTGTATCATTTTGTGTCAGAAACATGTGAAACATTTCATACTATCATATAGTATTCACATAGAAGTGAAATATGTCATAGAAGAATAATCATAAAAATGAAAATATGCATTTGTTAGAGAAACACCTTTCCTTTGCTCGCAGAGGCTGGAAATTCTCTGTATAGATCTATGTGCATTCACTTGCTTATAACATATATGATACCGCGAGAGCTTCCACATGTCTCTGACCTAAAAATCATACAGAATAGGATTGTTTATATTAAAATGCATAATGTGATAATAAAGTGTGAAAATGTGAAAAAGTCAAATTTAAAGTGAAATTTTTCATCAAATGTGTGGTAACACATCTCATCAGTCCTCATAAACATGGTTGCGCTTCAGGCTATACAGCGAATTTCGAGCCTCTGTGAGCAAAGAAAACGTGTTTTTCTGACAAACTCATATTTACACTTGAGCATTCAAGTGTAAATATGCGAGAGCTTCCACGTGGCTCTGACTTAAAATCATACAAAATAGGATTGTTTATATCAAAATGCATAATTTGATAATAAAGTATGAAAATGTGAAAAAAGTTCAACTTAAAGTGAAGAAAGTCATTTTTCAACAAATGTGAGCCAACAATCTGTTTTCTCATCAGTCCTCCCTGTGCATTCACTTTGGTGTGCTTCAGGCACTGAAAACGCTATACAGCGAATTTCAAGCTTCTGCGAGCAAAGGAAACGTGTTTGTATAACAAACGTAAATTTACACTTCAGTGATAATATATTACTACTATAATATATTTCACTTGCTTATAACATATATGATACCGCGAGAGCTTCCACGTGTCTCTGACCTAAAATCATACGAAATATGATTGTTTATATTAATATGCATATTGTGATAATAAAGTATGAAAATGTGAAAAAAGTTCAACTTAAAGTGAAGAAATTCATTTTTCATCAAATGTGAGCCAACACTCTGTTTTCGCATCAGTCCTCTATGTGCATTCATTTGGGTGCACTTCAGGCGCTGAAAACACTATACAGCGAATTTCAAGCCTCTGCAAGCAAAGGAAACGTGTTTTTCTAACAAACGCATATTTACACCTGAGAGATGTACTCTACTATAACATATTTTACATCTTTATAACATAATATGGTACTATGATATGTTAGATATGTTTCTGACCTCAAATAATACAAAATATGATTGTTAAGAGTAACATGCATAATGTGATAATAAACTATGAAAATGTGAAAAAAGTCAAATTTAAAATGAAGAAAGTGATTTTTCATAAAATGTGTGGTAACACGGTGTTTTCTCATCAGTCCTCCATGTGTATTCACATGGGTGTGCTTCAGACGCTGAAAACGCTATACAGCGAATTTCAAGGTTCTGCGAGTAAAGGAAACCTGTCTTTCTAACAAACGCATATTTACTCTTAAGAAATGTACTCAACTATAACATATTTCATTTGTTTATCACATAATATGATACTGCGAGAGCTTCCACATGTCTCTGACCTAAAATCATACGAAATATGATTGTTTATATTAATATGCATAATAATAGAGTATGAAAATGTTTAAAAAGTTCAACTTAAAGTGAAGAAAGTCATTTTTTCATCAAATGTGAGCCAGCAGTCTGTTTTCTCATCAGTCCTCATGTGCATTCACTTGGGTGCGCTTCAGGCGCTGCAAATGCTATAAAGCGAATTTCAAACTTCTGTGAGCAAAGTATATAGTTTGCATATTTTGTAAACTCAACTTTTGGCAGGTCTAGGTCAAAGGTCATCATCAATCAAGATAATTTTGACAGGTCTAGGTCAAGCTCATCATCACCAAGCTCATCACTGTTAGAATAATTAATCGTGACAGATTCAACAACACTGAGATTAGGAGAAATTTTCACATTTCTACTTTGTGGAATTTTATAATTATGTTTTAGAGATTTTAAACAATGTGGTTGAAATCGCTAATAATTTAATTTCTGCTGAGGACGTTGTCACAGTTGGAATCAGCGGTGATACACTCAATGTTTTATCACGCATTCAATTAGTCAGTGGTGCCATCGATTTATATTCTTTTCTGACCATGCTCGAAAATGCCATTCAAAGTAAACGTGAAAATTTTGCTGACGATACCTTTGAAATAGTCATCCAAATTGTCCGACCAAATCGTGGCAGTGCACCTCAAATGAAAATAGGAAATATATTCAGTTCAGAAAGCATTCAGAAAAAAATAAGACATCTATATATCTTTCATAATAAAGATAATTTGTGCTTTGCTTTGTGCGTTACCCAACTTTTGAAACCTGAAAAAAATTATTTTCAAATTGAGCAGATCGCTAGACAAATACAACATGATGTGGGATTATCTGTAAACACTGCAGTCAGCTTTGCTGATGTATCGAGATTTGAGAGACATTTGAACTGTAAAATCGTAATCGCACACTGTTCTGACAATAAAGCCGGATACGCTTTCTTTCAAACTAGCAAGAATCCCCATGAAAAAAAAATTTACTTGTTCTTGCATGACAACCACTATTACAGGGTTAAAAGTATCACCAGTCTTTTAGGATCAAGTCATGTTTGTCATTTCTGTCACTCAGGGTTTGAAGTTTCATGGAAACATAAATGTGATTATATCTGCACCGTTTGTTGCGATACCGAGTGTCACAAAAACCCTAAGAAAGTATTTAGATGTCCAGAATGTTGGAGATTGTGTAGATCACAATACTGTTTTGACCGGCATAAAGCAAAGCATCAATCGAGTGAAGGTGAATATTCTTTGTGTGAAACAGCTTTCTACTGCAGTAAATGTAATCGTGTACGATTCATACCTTTTGTTAAATCATTTAGTGAAAGAATGAATCACGCCCGAAATCATAGAGTAAGGCAGAAAAATTTTGTGTTTCATCGATTCCGCATTTCACCAGTTTTTTCCCCATTTCTGGAACACCATAGGACTACGTAGGACCATATACTGAGCCAAAGTTTTATGGTGCAGATAGCATGATGCCTCAAGAAAGAGAAGAATTTTTCAAGTGGTATGAAACGGTTTCTGACAAAGTCTTTGATTTCAAGAAAGAGATGGCCGAATACTGTGTGAATGATGTGGACATTTTGAGAAAGGGGTGTTTAGCTTTCAGAGATGAAATTCTGAAAAGTACAAAGGTCGATCCTTATAAATGTATAACGATCACATCTGTCTGTATGAAAATCTTTAGAACCAATTCCTTCCTAAAAACACTTTAGCTATCCCACCGCTTGATAATTACATCACCAGACAGACATCTTTCTCAACACCTTCCATTCAATAGCTGGAATATGTTTCTACCACACAAAACATACCCATTCGACACGTGTAGGTGAAGTCAGGTTTGGTAACTATAATTGTAGATGGTTACTGTGAAGACGGACAAATACGTAAGGCTTTTGAGTTTCTTGGTTGTTTTTATCATGGATGTGAAAAGTGTTTTCTCTCAATGATCCCATATCCTCTTAGCTCATCCAAAGCTACTTTCGGAGATGTCCGTCAAAAAACATTGGAAAAAATTAAGAATTTGCAAGAGACTCACAAATTGCAAGTCACAGTGATGTGGGAACACGAGTGGAATGAAATGAAGAAAAACGACAATCTCGTATTAAAACATCTAAAAGACTTTGACTTTCCCGAGCGTTTAAACCCACTAGATGCTCTTTTTGGCGGTCGAACAAATGCGTGACATTTGCATTATGTAGCTCAGCCCGGTGAGAGAATCGATTATTATGATTTCACCTCTCTTTACCCATATGTAAATAAGACAAAGACGTACCCGATCGATCACCCTATCATCATTTATCGTGACTTTAAGCCTCTGGAAAATTACTTTGGCATCGTCAGAGCAAAGGTATTACCACCTAGGGGTCTGTGGGCACCTGTTCTTCCATATCTTGAAAAAGCAAACTCCTCTTTCCTCTATGTAGAATGTGCTCAGAGCAACAACAAAAGCAATGCGTCCATACAGATCAGGAGAGAGCTCTTACAGGACCATGGGCTTCTGTCGAACTTGCGAAAGCTGTTGAAAAAGGTTACAAAATCCTAAAAGTGTTTGAAGTGTGGCACTTTCCTAAAAGTTCTGATAAGCTTTTTACCAAATATATTAAAATGTTCCTAAAATCCAAACAGGAAAGCTCAGGATATCCATCCTGGGTCATTGATACAGCCACTGAGCGTGAGTACATTTGCAGATATAAAGAGAATGAAGGGATCAAGTTGGATCCAAACAGTATCATTGTTAAACCTGCCAAAAGATCCGTAGTTAAACTTGCACTAAATTCACTGTGGGGTAAGATGTGTCAAAAACCAGACAGATCCAACACGAGCTTAATCCGCAATCCTGCTGAGTTTTTACAGTTCAAGTTCTCAGATATTTATAATGTGAACCAGTTCTCTTTTCTGAACGATGATGTTGCCTTGGTGCAGTGGGGGTACGCAGATGAGAGACTGATTAAACCGCTAAATGCTAATGTATTCATAGGCATTTTCACTACAGCATATGCTAGACTTGAATTGTAGACGCTACCGCTAGACCATACAGATATTTATTTGTTGACCTGAAAGCACAAACACCAGAAGAACTCTGTCTCCGTTCAGGGCTGTTTCCAGAAGAGACCCCGGTTGTGTATGTTCTGAAAAAAAAGAAAACTTTTACGTTTCGATAACCAATGTCTATTCGACTGAAAAAAACCCTCCTGCTGTTGAATTCATTATACCGGTCTCAACCCCGAAGGAGAAAAGTTATATTATGTGATGCGCCCACAGATCTTATATTGAGCATATGTGAACTAGCATTAAATGTGCTCAGAGGGAACATACCACTGATGACAAAACAGTACCGGGGTTTAAAAAAACAAAAAAAATGGATCAAACTATTTGCGGATAAAAGAGCATCTGTAGAAAGAAAAAGGAAAGCTATTAATCAATCAGGAAATCTGTCAAAATCTGAGTTCCAAACGCATATTTCCTGACCTTATTAATGACAAATAGTGTCCACAATCATCGTCGGGATTCAGGTTGAATGCGAATAAAGTATAACCGTTCAGGTATTCTTCTCTGTTTATTGCCAATAAACTGAAACAGGCTGAAATGGCTTTGTAGGATATTGAGTACCATCAAAGTAGGGTGCAATAAACTCTGCATCGTAATGTTTAAAACTAAAAGGGTTTTTATTGTATGATCCACTGAAGGCATCATTATCTACCATCCCAAAGATAATGGTTTTAGGTTAAGGTCCAAGGAAAAAATTCACTTGTGAACAAATGCGGCTCCCAGCAGCTAGACTGAAGGTCTTTCAGACAGACTCTTTCGATTAAATATTTTGCGATGGAATTTAATAATACTTGCCCATGTCTGAGTTTTACTGATGGTGAGACGGTTACTTTTTTCACAAAAAGAGACGCGTTGAGTATTTTCAGAATGAAATTTGCATTTCCTTCCTTCATCAAGCAAAATTCGCCTTTACTGCGAACCATTTTAATTCTCAAATCGATACCATTCAGTAAAAGTTTATCCTGAAAAAATATATCTGAGTGAATGTGTCCAATCAGGTCAAAGGTGTTGCTTTCAGCAATGAAACTGGCCCTTTTTTTAAGACCTTCGTTTCTGGATCAGTGACATCCATATGGCCTGCTGTGTCTTTGTCGAACAGCCCGGTGCAAAATTGTGTTTCCAGGGTATCTTTTCCATAGTTGAGAAAACTTTCAAAGGTAGCTCTAAATGGGTATGTACTGCTAGATTGAGAAATAAGACGATCCCTGAGCATGAACTTGTGAAAAAGGTGATGCTATAGGATAGTTAACCACTCCCACCTTTGCATCGTTAGCTATGTTAGATCCATCAGGGTTCACGATTTTACACGCCAGATGTAGAAAAGTGTTGTTCAAGTCGAGGTAATCCTCATCGTTTCCAGCCACGTAGAACTCCAGAGGACCATTGTCCATGAGAGCAGAAAGTGGAGGTATTTCGATGTAAGTGTACTTTTCAATACTCGTTTGGGTATAAGGTAATGTGAAAATATCCAATTCAGTCTTAGTACACTCTGAAGATAGACTGTGTAAGAAAGACATGTTAGAAAATGTTCAGCTGTTTTCTTTTATGAGAGATGGAAAGATGCTTGTTGCCTCTCTGTTTAGTCTTTTTCACACTGGTCTTGATTTTAGTAACCTTGCGTCTTTTATTCGGAATCGTTTGTCGAAGACCTGGGGGTCCTTTAGATTTTTTACGTGCAATCAATGCAAGACCCGATTCGTCTTGATTCTGAGTTTATGTCTTGGTCATAATATTGCCTATTACGTCGCTTACTATAGCTTTATCCACTGTTTTTAAATGAGGTTTTGCAATAGTGTAGGGCTAAAATATATAAAGATAATTACTTAGCCCACTGCTCTCCTATAACCAATGACAGAAATAGGTGCAGCGAAGGTTAATGCGTGTTTTAATATATGATTTAAATATCTGACTCCATTTAATTGATTATCTTCTAGTTAATGCTAGAAGTGTTAGCACTCAGTATTCTACCAATATTTACTCCTAAGCAACTTCGAGCGAAGCTTTCATTAGAATGACGTTCCTACGTCAGAGACTTTCATATAGCTTCTTTATTAAACCATTATTTTGTTAGCTCAGAGGTTTCTATCAACGTGCAAGCCTAGGCCTTATTTTACTTGTCAGAGGTTCTGTTTAAACTTGCAAGCATTAACCTTTACTTTTGGCTTGTCAGAGGTTGACCTTAAACGTGTCTAACGTATTATACATAGGCACAGAGTATTTAGAAGTAGAATAACAAATACATTTAATATGAGAACACAACTGAAAGATACAAGAGTAGCTTACAAGATTACAGTCAGCGTCATGAACCTCGGAAGCAGAATGGTCGAAGAGAGAAAGACCGGTTCTTTTCCAAGCATATCCTTTTACACCCCTGAGTCTCTTTGAAGTGACCAGGATGTCAGATGGAGGTGAGATAGTGTGTTGTTTGGCAGAGTGGACCCCAATGTGTTTTATGATAGGATTATCTCATTGCAAACCAAAGGGGTTATGTGTGTGTGTGTGTGTGTGTGTGTGTGTGTGTGTGTGTGTGTATGTGTGTGTGTGTGTGTAAAGAGCACATATTGCAACATATATGGTAACTGTTATTTTCTAAACTTCATGATATTTATGATATCACCACATCGTTTACCATGAAATATGGATACAAATGATACCAAACATGCCCTCAGGAATAATTAACTTTACTGCCACAATTTTATAAATCTACTACAAATCCCTCCTCTGGGACGTCTGAATGCAGAGCCATTTTAACGGCCCGAGAACATGTGGCAGTCATCATAGGTTGAAGGGCAGTGATGTCTACAGGTGATCATAGAGCTGACCAGGACACGACTCCTGAAGATTCAGTTCCACCAGGCATCTTTAGCTGTGTGGAGTAACTGGTCAGGAATCTTGCTGTCTGGTTTGCACTCTGTTGCAGCTGAAGTCAGTTGCTTGATGTGGGCTCCTGTGCCCTCCCAGCAGGGTGTGTCTCTCCTTCCAGCAGAAAGATGGAAAGTCCAGTGGTTCTCTTGTCCAAGATGCATGAATGTCCCATTTTGAAGTTTCTTCTTACTTCCTTTGCGGGACGCAGGAGACCCCATATTTCGAAGAGGTCCTCAATCCTTCAGAAACTTTTCTCTGTTATTTGGACAAACACTTGGATACACTGATATACTTCCATTTGACACATATTGCAACTGTAAACTCAGACTGACAACATACACATGGCATAGTGTCATATTTCATGGAAACAACAATGTGGTGAATATTTTTTTTTATCTTTAAGTGATTAAACTATTTGGTCCCATTTGATAACCTGATCCTTGATAACAATCTCTAATAAATGATTAAATCTAGAAAAGTATGCTCAGGATGTATAAAAGGGTGTGCGTTAATGTTACTTAAAAATAACAATATACTCAACAGATATTGAAGATAAGTTGCTCCTGTACAAACTGAACGTATATTTCTCATAGAAGAGTTCATTTAACTCATAATATAGTTTTTAATCTTAAAAAGCCTATGCATGTAGTTCAGCAGCTATAGTGGAAGCAAACTTAAATGATTTAATATGGTAGGACTATGAATAATAAAACTCAAAATAAAATCTCACAAATGTGAAGAATAAAAGGATGTGATATCGGCTCACAAATAAACCTGATTTTGTGCTTAACTGGTATGTAGTTATAACAGTTGTTAAACTATATAAATACATTTTCTGCGTGTTGAGTAGACTATACTGATACCCTCCTCAGGTACTGAGAAGTAGTCTAATATAATCTAGTTGAAAATTAAAACAAACAAAAAGGTAGAGAAATAAAAAAGAAAAATTAAGATGTTAATGTGAATGACCCATTTTTTTTCTGATATACAAATCTCAGTGGATCCAGAGGTTCTTCTGGAAACACTGGGTGCATGAATAAACATTGAATGGGAGACTAGCCCATTACAAAGGCTTCACACAAACTCTCACACATGCACACACACACACACCCATTCACACCTAGGGTCAATGTAGGGTGCTTAGAACACCCACTGGCAGGCTAATTCCTATATGTATTGGCACCTAGTTTGTGTTTCCTTATGTGTGTCTGTTAATATGTGTGTGACTGTGTTTTACTTAAGTAAGCAATAGAGCATGACAAGGCGTGCTGTTATAGAAAATTAATCAATGGCTTTGGACAATTGAAGATTGGGAATTCCACAGCGCTGTGAGATGAATGTAAATAAAATGCTCCAGCAAGAGGCAATATGACATTTATTTTTTATCAATTAGTGTTGCAAAATTTGGAAAAATCCTGGTGCTAAACCAGGGAGCCATAGTAAAAATAATAATAATGCTCAAGTTGTGAACTGGCTCTATTTACTATCCTGTTGCTGTGTGAGAGCATTTTATATTAACTACAGAGGTGTAGCAGCTCTAAATGCTGTGGGGAGAAGCATTACAAGTTAAAATTCAACAGTCAACTCTACTCCTTTGTAGGGCTTTGTTGGTGTTATTTATGGCAGAAATAACCCACACAATGCCATTAGGGGAGAACAGAAAATGTTCAACATAGGTAACAGAGTCTTGAATAATCTAATGACTATTTCAAGATCAGATTGTAGTTTTAATCTGAAACATAAGATCACTGGCTGTGGTTAACATTTATAACTTTGGTAGGCCTAAATGCTACAATTTTTACCCAAACCCAGTCTTATGCTACAATTTTAACTACTTTAGTCTAAATGTACTTCAGTACATTAACAACTGTAACAACTTTAGCTACATTAGCCTAAATGCACTATAATGCATTAACAACTATTCAACATCAGCTAAAGCCACATTAGTCTAAATGCCATGTGTTCCTATAAAAACAGTAGTGTTTGTATTTGATGTAAGAAACTGTGATTTTAACAATATAAGTTTAATTCAGATGTCAAAGTGTTTTTAAGCCAGTCTGTTATAACAGATCGTTATTTGGACATCTCAGAAATCTTTGTCAGGAGGGAAGTACATAAAGCACAGAAGGTCATTAACCATGGCATCATCAAAAACAATGTTTAAAGAGGACAGCTAAGCCCTTTGCTAAAAGCCCTAAAATTCTTGGCACTTCATTAAATAGAGCTATAAGCTCACACAGTGTTTTTTGCACAGGCACATTTATGTGAGCTGTATGACCTGAATGTGCATTTTTGTGCCGAAGGAAATAAGGTGGTGGACGTCCGTTCCCTAAAGACCAGCACTTCTGGACTGCATGGCCAATTTTGTGGCAGAAGGAACAGAATTTTCCTTGCTTAGTATGTGACTGGGATTGCATATGTTGGTTTAAACATACTTCTGTGGCTTTAAATTCTGGCTTCTCATCTACTATCCACTGAACTGACGCAATCTGGTGTTTGTCCTGTTTATTGCGCCTTTCTATTTCGGATGCCCAGCTAACTATCGAATTGAACGTGTTTGCAGGTGGATTTGCACCCAAACAAAGTGCCTGTTGCACATGTGGACCTGCATTGTTTTTAAGGTACTCCAGCAGAATCTGATTGTCTTTAGTTGGTTCAGCAAAGCCGGAGAACTCCCTAAAGGTTACCCAAAGGTGCTCAGCAAATTCTTCAAAAGATTCCTCTCCTTGTTTTAAGCCCATTATTCTGTCCCATTGTGCCGGAACGTCTCCTCTAAGGTCTATAAGAGCTTGTTTAAGTCTTGCTAGCACATCAGTGTTTGTTTCTCCCAATAATGGATTAATTATTGTGCCATTTTGTAACTCTCCTGGAATTTTGGACACTAATTCACGTGGGATAGTTGTGAGCACTATCTGCCAAACGTCTCTTAACTCCAGACTAAATGTACTGGCTTCTAACATTAAGCTACTCCAGTACGGTTCAAACGGACCCGGACAGGGAAGAGGGCCGAGTTTATTTGCATATGCTGCACATTCTTGAAACGATAGCTGTCTGCTAATATCAAATCTCTCCCCGTTGGGGCCTGTCATTGTTTTTATCACGGCTATGTGTGATGAGTTAGATGTTTTGGCCTGTGTTGTACTGAGATTAGGAGGTGGATGTGTGAACATTACAGGTTGTGCGTATGCTTGGTCCGTCCCAGCTGCTCCAGCTGACTGTACATTTACAGCTGGTTGCTGGTGGGCGGGGCCGTTAGCATGCACAGGGGAAAGTACAGGAACAGGACTGACTGACTCCAGGGCTAACTTGTAGCGCTTTAACTCACTATGAAGCTTAGCTATGCATTCATTGAACCCTGTACTCTGTTTTTCCCAAATTTCCCTTTCAGATATCAACTTGTTGATTTGCAGACGCGTTTTCTCCATCTCCTCAGTGTGCTCGCACTCGGTGTTACGCATTGTTTCTAGTGCAATGTTTCTTTCTGTTAAGACTTTCGAGCTGTTGTGATACAATAAATAGCCAACGGCCGATATAATTTTATTATGCTTAGCCTTATTTGAGAAAATATTTCTGGCTTTTCTGCTACTCTCCCGTTTATGTTCCGAAAAGAACCAATTTAAAACAGTCTCACTGTTTGTTTTTACATCTATATCTTCAGTCAGAAGATAAACTAGAGCCTCTCTCACATCTACAGCCCACATTCGCATGAATTCTTGCTGGATTTCGCTAGCCTTTCCCTCAGCCATTGTGTACAAAGTTAAGGTTCTTCCTCAGACTGTGTGAGTCGGAGCGTCTGCTACACTGATGGGTTTCCCAACCCGTTCTACAAATGCCTATATATCATGCACCTATAGCTTCCCCTGCTGCTGAAGAGTAAGATAAATTTGCCTTAGAGGGGGTCAAACCAAAGCGCAGGCACAAATACTTTCAGTGTAGTGTCAATGACTTCCTGCTAATTCAAATCTTAAAAAGGTGTTACCAAATGCTCACACAGTCACAATCGGCAGGCAAATTAGTTTCTTAATGCGACTGTTTCTGATTTTTGCACGACGGATATATAATTTTTATCGCGTCGGGTACTA
Organism: Cranoglanis bouderius; assembly: GCA_023630585.1. Taxonomy (NCBI): domain Eukaryota; kingdom Metazoa; phylum Chordata; class Actinopteri; order Siluriformes; family Cranoglanididae; genus Cranoglanis; species Cranoglanis bouderius. The sequence goes on from CM042570.1 coordinate 16,243,149, forward strand.
ACTATGAACCTGCGGATGAAACTGAATTCACGCCGGGTTACTGAATACAGGGCGTTTAGCGCCACTTTATATGCCGTAGACAGACCACTTAGACACGTCTGGATATTTGTATCAGACGGGTTTTACTTAAACAGATTGTTACAATGATCACTTCAGAAAAGTGTTTTTACACTTAAAGCCACAACTGTAGGAAGGAATCCTGGCTACTGGATTATTAATATTAAATCACGTGAGACCTTCAGTTGTGTGATTTCAAATCAAACGAGGTTATCATGAAAAAGGTTTTAGTGGTGACGGTTAAGTAGTTTTATCACGTTGCAAAATTATTTTCTATCACGTCGGGGTCACCAAAACTGTAGGGCTAAAATATATAAAGATAATTACTTAGCCCACTGCTCTCCTATAACCAACGATGGAAATAGGTGCAGCGAAGGTTAATGTGTGTTTTAATATATGATTTAAATATCTGACTCCATTTAATTGATTATCTGACTCCAATCTTCTAGTTAATTCTAAAAGTGTTAGCACTCAGTATTCTACCAATATTTACTTCTAAGCAACTTCGAGCGAAGCTTTCATTAAAATGACGTTCCTACGTCAGAGACTTTCATATAGCTTCTTTATTAAACCATTATTTTGTTAGCTCAGAGGTTTCTATCAACGTGCAAGCCTAGGCCTTATTTTACTTGTCAGAGGTTCTGTTTAAACTTGCAAGCATTAACCTTTACTTTTGGCTTGTCAGAGGTTGACCTTAAACGTGTCTAACGTATTATACATAGGCACAGAGTATTTAGAAGTAGAATAACAAATACATTTAATATGAGAACACAATTGAAAGATACAAGAGTAGCTTACAAGATTACAGTCAGCGTCATGAACCTCGGAAGCAGAATGGTCGAAGAGAGAAAGACCGGTTCTTTTCCAAGCATATCCTTTTATACCCCTGAGTCTCTTTGAAGTGACATGGAGGTGAGATAGTGTGTTGTTTGGCAGAGTGGACCCCAATGTGTTTTATGATAGGATTATCTCATTGCAAACCAAAGGGGTTGTGTGTGTGTGTGTGTGTGTGTGTGTGTGTGTGTGTGTGTGTGTGTGTGTGTGTGTGTGTGTGTGTGTGTGTGTAAAGAGCACATATTGCAACATATATGGTAACTGTTATTTCCTAAACTTCATGATATTTATGATATCACCACATCGTTCACCATGAAATATGGATACAAATGATACCAAACATGCCCTCAGGAATAATTAACTTTTCTGCCACAATTTTAGAAATCTACTACAATAGCACAACCTCTTTTGAGGAACGGAACTGCCATTCTAAAAAGTCCCTTGAATAGGCCTCCTAGGCCTATGGGTCGGGCGACCCATACATGGTGGGGGCACTGTGAAAACCTGGAAGGCCATTTCCAGCCTGGTGGACATAATAATCCACGTAGGAATGCGGGTTAACGTAGCCCCTATCTATCATTTTTACAGACGGAATGAATGTTTAACGGGTCTGAAGTGTAGTTTAGCTATACATTTCCCATAACTAAAAGGTATATGCTTATTCTGATCTGATTTGACTTCGATTACTATATCGGTAATGTGGTTCTTGGTGAGAGGTACGTAATGCATAAGTAATAGTGACGACTTTGTTGTTTTCACCCGTTATATGTACACATCTCAATAATGATACAAAGCTGTCACCAACTCGTTGATACTCAATAATGTATGTATATACATACATCGTGAATATGAATATGAATATGAATGCATGAATATCAGTGGGATTAGGAGCTTCTGGTTCTCGGACCGTTAACAGACCACCAGGATTAATACCTAGCATGTATGCTAAGTTTCCAATAACTTTGAACGTAAAATTTTTTTGGGACACGATGCGAATTTTATTTTTCATGGGGGTATAGGTTATCTCCATTCATCGATACTTTTATAATATCCTTGAGTGATATAAAAGTAACTGTTTACGATTTTCTTTCCATCCCTCAGGGTAACATGACATAGGCAATCGTTGTGGGTTAATGAGTACCAACTCTGGATATATTGGACCTCTGCAAGCCTTCCCATAAACCGTTCAATTCGATTGGTTTGGCGAATTTAGTAGTGTAGTGTGCAATCTTATTATTACGGTAAATATCCATCGAAGTATTGCTTGGGAGGGTCACAAAGAATCCACAATCTTCCATGGTTTAATGATTTTAGATTTCAGTTTTGTTCACAATTAACGTTTTGTTATGTTAACTACGTCTTTGGCCGGAACCCAGGAGTTAAATTTATCGGGCCACCCCACCCATTTCACCAGATAAACTTTTTTCCGGTTTTGGGTCTTTTCAGACAGGATTTTCTCTATTTTGAATGTCTTGTCCGTATAATGATCTTTTGTAACTCAGGTTCATAAAATGTTCGTTTGACCTCGACAGGTCCCCTGGTCAGTTTGTAGTTTTCTGGGGACTCTACCTTCCTTTAGAATGGAATCAAATGCTTTACTTACCTCAGTTCCTGTCTTGTTTCGTAACACACCTACCCATGCAAATTTGGATAAAATATCTATAAATTTCACATTGTCATTACTCTCTGACAGGTTGCTCATATCAACTAAATCAGCTTGCCATTGTCCATCGATGTTCTTTACAAAAATCTTGCTTCTTTTAAACTTTGTAGGTGTTGGTTTATGTAGACTGTACGCATCCTGCTCAGCTAACCAATTTTTTATTTCAGCATCATTGACTCTTTTACCTATTTTCTCGACAATAGCTCTTTGCAAATTCTCTACACCACCATATGATCCTGGGTCTGACGGTGTATTTTTCATCAATCATTCAGTCATTTTGGAGTGTCAAGACAAGAATGGTCAAACGGAGGTATAGATTAAGCATTTTATCTCAGAACTCATATGACGTGAGCGAGGTTTACATTTTTATGCAAATAAAAATAAACATTTTTATTTTAGCAACATCAACATTTTCCTTTCTAAACAATTTTAAAACACACATATCGGTTACGTAGGTTAAGATGCATAATACATGACTAGTTTTGCATTCAAAAGGTTCAGTAAACATGGCAGATAAAACTTGTTGCACATAAGTGTGCGAAGGATTTGCAGTATTTACAGCGAACAAAGAATCCCAATTTCTAGTATGATCTCGCACAATGTTCATTAACATTTCTAATCTATAAACAACTTCTATATCAACAGGAAGATGATTAGTAAAAATACTTTGATCGTTGACTCTCAGTTCAACAATATTTTGGAGAGCAGATCAGAATAGACGTGGTGTGCTTTGAAGTTTCCCATGTATGTGGCTGGTCAGGGGGCTCCAGAGATGAGTAAAAGGTCCAGTAGTCCATGATGTCTTCATACACCTGGTCACTGCAAATTTCTTTTGTTTTCTCTTTGACCTCGTTCAGAACAGTTTTGAACATCTCATCAATTGCAGATGACATCATCAATCGCAGATGACATCATCAATCGCAGATGACATCTCGCCAATCGCAGATGACGGCTTCAGTGACACCTTGAATTTTTTCCAGGGATGGAGTGTGTTGGATTCCGCACAGTTTCAGGCCTCTATCCATTGTGTATCTGAACCATAGTTTAAGCAGATTTTTCATCAATCTGTAGGTGTTCATATATATATATATATATATATATATATATATATATATATATATATATATATATATATATATATATATATGAACACCAGTGAAAACCAGTGAAATATATATATTTCATTACCATTACCAGTGAAACCTAATAATCATTACCAGTGAAACCTGGTTCTTGGAGAAATTTGTTGCTCTTATTGTGATATGATTGTTGTGGAGATGTACCACTTCTCCATTTATGTCTGTAGGCATCTGGTGAAAAGAATTCCATTCTAATAATATAGTCAAAGTCCTTACACCATTTACGGAACTTTTTCCAGTCACGCTCATCAAAAGTTACGGTCACATTGCTAAAATGGATGTGACCCGGTACAAGAACTTGAAAAGCACAATGACTCCTTTGTCAACACTGACAAAAAATCCGGCTGTACATCCATTTGATAATACCCAGTATTGGATCGTTTCATGCTCTAAAATTTTTTCACATCTTCCTAAAAGTAGAAATAACCTTTTTCTGTACGTCTGGACAAGCGGCCATAGTCGAATGCTCAGAGTTGATCTCCGCTAAACCGTTATTTTCCTCCTCCTGTCGAACTTCACCGGAATCACTCACATCTAAAACAGAATAAAAAATCAAAGTAAATGTGAGCGAGAGAGCTTTTTACACTGAACGGATGGTGAAATAGAAAGCATATATACATATTACCATCTCACCTGATGCGGTTGATTCATCATCACTGACAATTGGGGAGTCTTCTATTTCTAAATATGAAACAAACAAAATGTGAATGAGTGATAAATAAAAGACTTTACAGTATGAAATATTTATACTTTTATGCTGTGACTTATGTACAGTTTGCAAGCTTGTTCTGCATTGCGGTGATACATTGGCTACCGGTCTTTGGATCGCTCAGTTATGATTCAGGGATCTCGTTTTCGATCAGCCTTGTGTGGATGTTTCAGGACACTCGTCATCAGAAATAATCACAACGTCGCTGTCTAAAAGAATCAGTAAACAAATATAATATTCTCTGACCAGCTACCTTTTAGCTCACTACACAGTTCTGAGAGACATATTTAAATTACCTAGTAGGTTTGCATTCATTCTTACAATTTCCTAGACCTTAGAATCAGATGAGCATAGATCGGTCTTGCTCTGTAATAAAATTTGAATTACAATTAAGCATACATAAATGACCTAATATGTATAAGCAACATCTCTGTTAAAATTGGAAATGTTCTGAATATTTCACAAGTTAAAATAACGCATAGGTTAATATAAAAATTTTAATGACGAACATTTTAAAAATACATCTTACCTGCTGAGAAGTCCATGGTCTCAAAGGTTATTTAACCATTTTGCTGGATTTTCGGAGATGTGAAATCTCTTGGAAGTCTTCCAGAATGCCAAACTATGGGGAGCGTTGTTGTTGAAAATCATCTTCAGCAAAAATAAAAACTTCTGAGTCTCGAGGTTTTTGATGGCAAAAAGGTGGTAGACATTATTGTCATTGTAAAAAGCCAAGATGTCTGCAGATCGTCTGACAGGTACAATCAGTGCACCAGTTTTTATACAATTATAAAGCAATGATCTCATTTAGGCAGGGTTTCCCCATTTATCCTTTAATCACACTTCTTACGATTCGCCTCACCATCTGTTCTTTCATCACACGTCTGATGACTCGCCTCACCATTTGTTCTTTCTGCGGGTCTTAACTGAGGCGCGAGGTCAGAAGTTTCAAAAGTATCAGTTAATTGATTTACGGCATGAATTTCATGGATTTCAAAAATACATTTTCAGTAATCATAAACAGTAGATTGGTAAAAAGTAAAAATAAAAGATACAGACTTAAAGAGTAAAAAGAATAAAAGATGCAGACTTAACCATGCGGCGTACAAACTCAGTGTCCCCCAGCACACACAGAGGGTACATCAGAGCAGGCCGTGCAAAAAGAATACATTTGTAAATAGAGAGAGGACAGAGTGTACAGGCAGTGAGTTTCACACAGACTGAAGTCATACAACATCTCTTGACTGATCTACTTTTGATTTTAGGCCTTTAGGCCTTATGCTTTGGGCCTTATGATTTTTTCATAATCATTACCTTATATTAATTAATCATTACCTGATTACTTCTACATGATTATTTATACATCACATGAGTTGGTTTCAACATAATATAGTCTTAATCTTACTTTGATTTCTTAGCTGAATAAATGAACAAAGGAAACACTGTAGTGTTAGCCTTTATAGAGGAGTTCCCACATTTTTGGCAGGGAAACTTGGTTATAAAATTGTGTGTGTGTGTGTGTGTGTGTGTGTGTGTGTGTGTGTGTGTGTGTGTGTGTGTGTGTGTGTGTGTGTGTGTGTGTGCTTTAATTTAAATCTAAGCTCTTAAACAATAACATACACCTGTCAAATTAATTTGATGAATTATACCAACTCTTCATAGCTGGGAATGGTGCTTTCATTTAATATACCTGTTGACCTGGCAAATTATATTTAATCATGATGACTTGTCAAAATTTGATTGATGATGATGACCTTGACCTAGACCTGTCAAAATTATTCACTTGGGTGCAATTCAGGCGCTGAAAATGCTATACAGCGAATTTCAAGCTTCTGCGAGCAAAGGAAACATGTTTTTCTAACAAACGCATATTTACACTTGAGAGACGTACTCTACTATAACATATTTCACTTGTTTCTAACATTATATGATACTGTGAGAGCTTCCACATGCCTCTGACCTAAAATCATATGAAATATGATTGTTTATATTAATTTGCATAATGTCATAATAGAGTATGAAAATGTGAAAAAAGTTCAACTTAAAGTGAAGAAAGTCATTTTTCATCAAAGGTGAGCCAGTACTTTTCGCATCAGTCCTCTATGTGCATGCATTTGGGTGCACTTAAGGCGCTGAAAACGCTATACAGCGAATTTCAAGCGTCTGCGAGCAAAGGAAACGTGTTTTTCTAAAAAAAAAAAAGGTGTAATAAATTTCAGTTCTTTATAACATGATATGATACTATGATATGTTAGATATGTCTCTGATCTAAAATAACACAAAATATGATTGTTTACATTAACATACATCATGTCATAATACAGTGTGAAAACATGAAAAAAAGTCAAATTTAACATGAAGAAAGTCAACTGTCATCATATCTGTGGTAACATTATGTTTTCTCATCAGTCCTCTATGTGCATACACATGTGTGCTCTTCAGGCAAGTAAAGCGCTATACAGCAAATTTCAAGCTTCTGCTAGCAAAGGAAACGTGTTTTTCTAAAAAAACGTATGTTTTCACTTCAGTGATGTAATTTAATATAACAAATTTCACTTCTTTAGAAGATGATATGATACTATGATATGTTAGACATGTCTCTGACCTAAAATAACACGAAATATGATTGTTTACTTTAACATACATCATGTCATAAAAATGTGTGAAAACATGAAAAAAGGTGAAATTTAACATGAAGAAAGTCATCTGTCATCATATGTGTGGTAATATTATGTTTTCTCATCAGTCCTCTATGTGCATACACATGTGTGCTCTTCAGGCAATTAATGATAATATGATATGTTAGACATGTCTCTGACCTAAAATAACACGAAATATTGTAACGAATCAAGCATTACTAGCATTATTCTTTTCCACAAGAATAATGAAATGGATCAACTTTAAACATGAAACGAAACATAAGCGCACGCTTAGATTCGAAGCACCTTTTTAAAGGAGACGAGTTTTAAAACGTGCCCGCATTATCTACCAGAATGTGTAGTAACTCGGATGAATCTGCAACATTTAAGAATATTCTCCACCAGTTACAATTTATGTAACAAATTAAAAGATGTTTAACACATTTAAATGTATTCTCCAATTTATATAAGGAATTAGCTTGAATGGCGTGAAATATATCTATATATCTAATCAACGCGTGTTGTGATCAGTTATAAATTTACATCAGCCATGAAAGGGAATTCATGTAGGTGCACATATACATATAGATAATTAACTACAATGGATCATAATTAATTATGACAATGTATGTGGTCTGTAAACTGTAGTCTAGTTTAGATTTATGAACTCTAAAAAGTGAGTTTATCCTTCTGGCCAGGAAGAATTAACCCACGAAGTTTGTTATTAAAGATTAGAGCGGGTAACGAGATCTTATGCAGCGTTTAATTGACTCATTACGTGACAAAACAGAGAAAATCAAGCGTGGTGATAATAGATTTTAATAACTAGATGTGACTATGGATACACACGACTAACTCTAAGCAAACATAGATATGTATATCTATATACAAGGAAAGAAAAGGTATAGAGAGAAAGTAATGAAGTAAAAGGGAAGCAGACAAAAACACAACTAATTAGCCTTTTTCAAAAACCAGCAATGAACTTGAATCTCCTGTAATCAGGGGTACAATCTTAATGCATATATAGGTCATTAACTATACTTGCATGGCTTCGGTTTTGAAAGTTTGCGCGAGGTCGTGTAGAGTTCGCTGGTTCGTTGCGCCATTTGCAAAAGGCGTGAGCTGTGAAGAGGTTGCATCCTTTGTCCGGGAGAGAGAGAGATCCTGGCTTCCTCCTCCCGGGGCACGTGGCCCCAGAGGAGAGAAACCGGAAGGAGTGTAGAAGTGAAGTTGAAGAGACTGAGAGAAGACTAAAGACTTGAGAAGAGAAGAGCGTGGTGTTGTTTTAAAGACAACACCAATGCACACGCCTCTTTGGGCTATGGGCCAATCAGGAAGTTGGATTTGCATGTCCGGATGAACTCTCTTTGTCTGGTCTCGGACCCTAATTTAAATGTCCAGGGAGGAGCTGGTTTATACCGTGTTATAAATGAAATTAAGAGAAAACATGAAATAATGTATCTCATTGCAATAAGATATGCATAATCAATCAGGGTATCTCGAGACGATTAACTACATACCAAATTCGATGGACTTGTAAAGAATATTACAAATAAAACCTCGTTACAGACATTTAAAATGATATCCTAAATTAAAACTATCTAACATCATTAAGGTTAGGTTACATGAACCCACAATATATGTAAACAAGATAACATCACACTATGTAGGCATCGAATAATTACATATGTTACATTGAAAAGAGAGAGATTTCTCCATTGTGTGTGTAAGGTAAGCTTGTGTGTGTGTAAGGTAAGCTTGTGTGTGTGTGTGTGTGTGTGTGTGTGTGTGTGTGTGTGAGTGTGTGCTTGTGTGCCAAAGGGGGAAGGTTGGTCATTATCATTCCAAAGGTATCTGGTCAAACTGGGGCCAGAGTGGTCATTAAACAGATAGGCGTTTACAGCTCAAAAGAAACAGAGAAACTTCTGTGCTAAGCCCAGGTTGATTCAGAAATCAGTTTGATACCGTCATACATTACATATGATTGTTTACCTAAACATACATCATGTCATAATAAAGTGTGAAAATGTGAAAAAAAGTCAAATTTAACATGAAGAAAGTCATCTGTCATCATATCTGTGGTAACATTATGTTTTCTCATCAGTCCTCTATGTGCATACACATGTGTGCGCTTCAGGCAACTAAAGCACTATACAGCCAATTTCAAGCGTCTGCGAGCAAAGGAAACGTGTTTTTCTAAAAAAACGCATATTTACACTTAAGTGACGTGCTCTAATATAATAAATTTTACTTCTTTATAACATGATATGATACTATGATATGTTATATATGTCTATGACCAAAAATAACATGAAATATGATTGTTTACATTAACATACATCATGTCACAATAAAGTGTGAAAACATGAAAAAAAGATTAAATTTGACATGAAGAAAGTCATCTGTCATCATATGTGTGGTAACATCAGATTTTCTCATCAGTCCTCTATGTGCATACACATGTGTGCGCTTCAGGCAACTAAAGCACCATACAGCGAAATTCAAGCGTCTGCGAGCAAAGGAAACGTGTTTTTCTTAAAAACGCATATTTACACTTGTGACGTGCTCTAATATAACACATTTCACTTCTTTATAACATGATATGATACTATGAGTATCATATCATGCACTTTATGTCAAAAATTGATTCATGACCCCCCTCACGTTGTATAATTTATGGCCTCGGGAAGGTCGCATGAGGATGTGTGGTTTATGACAATACATTTTATGACTTTTTTTTCCTGTCCACTGTCTGTGTGTGTGTATGTGTGTGTGTGTGTGTGTGTGTATGTGTGTGTGTGTGTGTGTGTGTATGTGTGCTTATGTTAATGAGTTCTTACGGCGCGTTATGTGTGCGTGTTCTGAGAAATGCTGTAAATACCCCGTGGCCTGTATGTCGTCGGATCATGTGTGGATCGTGTGTGTTGAAACAGGGCGGTTAAATAGGATACTTAAATAGTCCTTGTTATAACATAGAAGACACACTGCAAAAAATAAAAAAAGCTCACACGATGTCTGCCCCACAAACTCCTAAAACTTCCTAGAAGATCGTCGTCTGCCTCAACACCTAGAATTGGCATTGAGTTGAGTAAGGACATAACTTACGCGCCATGGAAAAAACAAAACGTTAGTTTAACAAAGTTTCGTCATAATGATGTGTATAGTGTAAAGGCGTTATTGTTTCGTTTGGAGCAGGGCGTTACCATGTCCGAAGATCGGTTCTTAAGCCCGCCCCCACATCACAACAACTATTAAAAACGCCTGCGGATCGACACATTCACTACATACATGCACAATGTCTCAAGAATCTACATCTGTCTGTTGTTACAGCGATACGCCTGAGGAAACTCCGGCGGAACCTGACGACAACGCAACATCACTGGAACCACACCCCCAGACTTACGACAACACTCGGCTGGATAAGTTTTGTATGAATTTGGGTTATCATAATATGACGTTTCTTTCAACACCTTATGGTAACTCAGGAACCATAGCCGGGTCAGCGGCCTATGCGGGGTTCGACGACACAGACGGCTGCACTCGCTCTGACAGCTTCAAAATCATAAAAGCAATAGTTGTGGTGCTTCTCGAATATTTAGTAAACAGAAAGCAGAAGGAGTTGTGTCTGGGGTGTGAAGTGGATCATCCGAGCCAACTTAGACATTCCTGTCTGTTCGAGCCTGACGCCTATTTTTTCGACGGCTACTCTGAGGAACTGTCACGTAATCTGATTAAACTGGGGCTTAAACACATCATAGCCCAAGCATTGAGCAGGTGTGGTTTTAGGCAACACCCCAAGAGAATTCAAGGTACTGTTGACGGTATTTTACACGAATTGCGGGAGGAAGTTTACATCGTGGAGAAGCTTCGTGAAGTCCGTGAGAAAATTGTGGATACCAGCACCGAACAAATTGTCTACGACGCCGTGGATGGGTGGAAGGGAATCCCACATACAACCCGTGTGTGATACTGAAAATGGGGAACACGTGGTGCATAGCAGGTCTGACAAAGTATCTATTTAAACGACCTATTAGATGTGAGATTATCAACTTGTTGTATAAGATCATTAATGATGATGTTGATGTGTCTATTGATGTAAACGATTGTGTCATTGACCCAAAACGTTTAACAAAACTCAAGAGACAAATATGTGATGTGAGAGGAATGTCGAATGTATGGACAGATATGATGCATATGTGTATTAATGCGGGCGATTCGGTTTGTACAACTATCAGAAAAATACTAGACCTGATGACTGAATGTGGCAGCAGTATTAGAATTGCTGACATAATGTGTGTGTGTGCTTATGTGACTGATTTATGCATAATGTTATCAAGAAAAGAAGAGAATGATGTTTGTGTAATCGTCAAAACATTTGTTGATTACATTGTCGAGAAAAACAGTGTAATATGTATAAAATTTCTACAGCACCTCGATGCTGTATGATGTTGATTTCTTTCACCAAAATAAATTCTCAAACATTTAAAACACGTGTTATTCTTTTGTGGAGTCTGAACCGTCAACATGACCGAAGAAATGAAAAAAATGTACAATTGCAACCTTTCTAATCCGGGGTCTTTAGCAGGTAAAAAAACATTTAAAAGATGGTGTTTTAAAGGAAACGGGTATTCGCTTAAATGATAAACAAGTTTCGGACTGGCTGGCTGGAGAGGATGTGTACATGCTACACAGAAATCCTCGTTTGAATTTCAAAAGGAATCGTGTTTTTGTCTATGGCATCGATATGCAGTTCCAGGCCGATCTAGTTGACATGTCTGCATACGCTGCGGAAAATGACAATAACCGTTTTCTGTTGATGTGTATAGATCTGTTTAGTAAATATGCATGGAAGCGTTTATTAAAACATAAATCAGGAATCGAGGTAAATAAAGCTTTCGAATCTATACTGAAGGAAGGTCGTGTGCCACGCAAATTACAGACAGACAACGGAAAGGAGTTTTTTAATAAACATTTTCAAAGCATGACAAAAAAGTACAACATCATACATTTTGCACCCGCCACAGAATTAAAAGCCTGTGTCATTGAGCGGTTTAATAGAACCTTAAAAGGTAGGATGTGGAGATATTTAACAGCAACAAATTCCAAACGTTACGTAGATGTGCTTCAAGATATCACAGATGGGTACAACGTGAGTTTTCACCGTAGCATTAAAATGAGACCGGTTGATGTGAACAGAGAGAACGAGTCTGTGGTGTTTCATAATCTGTATGGTGCTAGTGGAGCTCGCTGTGCCAAACCCGTTTTTAAATATAAAATTGGTGATGTTGTTAAAATTTCTAAAGCAAGAGGGGTTGTGAATACAAAAGGGTATGAGGAAAACTATACGCATGAATTTTTCACCATAACCGATTGTGTACCTCGAGACCCAAAGGCTACAGGCTACATAATTACGATGGCGATGTTATCGATGGAGTCTTTTATGAGGAGGAATTACAAAAAATAATTGTGAACAAAAACAAGGCGTTTAAAGTGGAAAAAATTTTAGACAAGAAGAAACAAGGTCAGAAAACATTAGTGCTGGTTCGATGGCTTGGGTGGCCTGCAAAATTTGCGTCGTGGATCGACCAGAAAGATTTGGTCGATGTGCAGATACCATAAAAATAAAGACCAACAAGTGTCCAACGCACACTCGTAAAAACAGCCATGGCAGACGGTGGTTTTTATTTTATGTTGCCATGCAACGCATCATTATCTGTTTATCCAGAAAACCGCATATCTAATTACACAACCAGATTGGTGAAAGGTATAAATTTAAAAGGAGAATGGCAAGTGGAGTTAATCGAATTTGAATACCCCGTGTCGTGGTACACGTTTAATGAGACAGATGCTACATTCATTTTCAGCTATGATGAAACAAAGTCATCAGTTAGCAAGAATCATGTTGACCCCAAAGAGCTTTTCATCACCGGCGATCGGAAAATGTCAAACATACCTTACACGTTAAAGACGGTTTATTATGAGGACGTTCCTTTCTTGATCGGGGGGATCAACGCAAACCTGCCATCGGGGGCGAGTCTTGGTTATGACCATATTAAAAACAAAGTGTTTCTGAAAGCCCCTCCGAAGACGTCATTGACATTTTATGGAAAACTGGCTAATATTTTAGGTTTAAAACCAAGCGTTGCTATAGAAACTAGTAATCAAAATCATGAAAAACACATAGTAGGGTATACACCTGTGACGTATGCCCCCTATCAGGCGGATATAAACGGAGGGTTCTACACAATGTATATATACACAGATATTATAGAATATCAATCAGTTGGCGACCACCACGTTCCACTACTACGTTGTGTGCATATAGACGGTGATGTTAATAAAAATATTACTGTTAGATACGATAGACCGCATTACATGTCAGTTAACAAATCGTCCATCACAGAAATAACTATACAGGTGAAAGACGACCAAAATCAATACGTGCCTTTCAGTTACGGGAAGGTGTGTGTTAAGCTTCACTTTAGACCTGTGAAACAGTTTGTTTAAAGATGGTGTATCTCAATAACATGAACAACATCGATCCCATGCGTTATGTGGCCTATTACCAGAATCAAGCTGGTAATGGACTCCCGGGGTGTGCCAGTGGGTGGGTTATGTATGGGGCCGGCTTGGGCGGTATGCTTAGGGGACTCTTTAGAATGGCCATACGGTTGCTAAAACGTGGATTTAGCATAGCTAAGCTGCAGCTTAAATCAGCTGCAAAAAACATACTAAGTGACTTTGTTACCAACACGTTATCACGGTCTTTTAATGGCGGTGATACTCAAGACGGATCAGGGTTGATGGCTATGGCTCACAATAGATCAGCTAGGCCACCAGGGATCCGGAGGAGTGGTCAAGTATGAAAGAAAACAAAACACAATGTTAAGAATGCGTCAGTTGTAAAGAGCAGACACGTGGTGACAACAAAAAGCGCTACATCAAAAAAAAAAAAAAAAAGACCAAAGGCCCATGTTAAAACAATATTTTAGATCATGGCTTTACTACACAACATGTCAGAAGGATGTTTACAAACCGAACTGGATCTGTTCACAGTGCCGATGACTCAAACAGCTATTGAAAAAAATACTTACATAGAAGTACCACCATTATCAGCCATATCGGACTCATCACCGCTGGAATTTTTTATAGCGGCGACTGGAGAGGATTATGTAGACCTAAACAACACACTAGTATTTTTGCGTCTCAAAATCATTAACGCTGACGGCACTGATATCGCGGACGGAGCACCCGTGGGCCTTATTAATTATCCAGGCGTGACTATATTTTCACAAGTGGATGTGTCGTTAGGAGATCGTCTTATATCACAGAGCTCTAGCACATACCCTTATCGTTGTATAATAGAGTGTCTTACCAATTATGGTAGAGCTTGAAACACTTTTCTCTGTGGCATTGTTTTACAAAGACACGGCGGGGCATATGGCTGTATCAGACCCTGCGGGTGGTAATCGCGGGTTCACAAAAAGAGCTGCTTTTACCAATGTGAGCAATGTTGTGGAACTTCTCGCTCCTGTTCACAGTGATATTTTCTTTCAAGAAAAACTTATGCTTAACGGCGTGGACATTAAAATCCGTATGACAAGAGGTAAAGACGAATTCTGCTTGATGAGGAGCAACGCTGCACAATATAAGCTAAATATTCTATCAGCGTCACTATTTGTAAAAAAAGTGTCTGTATCACCGGCTGTAAGATTGGGACATGCAAAGATATTGTTAATGACGACCGCAAAATATCCTATCGATCGCGTGTGTCTGAAAAATTTTTCAATACCTGCAGGATCTCGCGTCTGTAATCAAGGAAATTTATTCTTAGGAACCATGCCAAAATCGGTGGTTCTAGCGATGGTCGATAATGATGCATTTACAGGAGCTTATAATAAAAATCCATTTGCTTTTAAAAACTATGACCTAGAATTTTTGGCTATTTATCTGGATGGCCAGCAACACCCCGTGAAGCCTCTGCAACCAGAATATGAAAGTGGCTCTGCAGTACGTGAATTTTATCAGTTAGCGCTGGCTTCTGGAAAACATCTTAAAAACCAACCTCTTTCAATAGATAGAGAAGATTTTCTACAGGGGTATACCTTGTACGCATTCAATCTCACGCCAGACGAGGAATGTGGCCAACACATTTCACTTATCAAGTCTGGAAACATCAGACTAGAAGCCCGTTTTAGACAGCCGCTACCCAGAACGATTAATTTGATTGTTTATGCCATATTCGACAGCATAATCGAAGTGTCAAATCGCCGACAGATCCTGGTTGGCTACTATTAATATGTAAAATAAAAATAAAAAATGGACACAGTAGAACTTACGGCCGTCATGGACAAGATCTCATACAACACACATTTTCTCGGGGTGCTCCCGTGTGACTATCTTCCAAAAGAACCATTAAAAAAATTACCCGGTATGGTAGTGATAAACACACACCCATCAGGACTCCCAGGTGAACACTGGCTGGCCATCTACATAAATGAAGATGGTGTGGGTTGTTTTTTCGACAGTTTTGGTAATAAACCAGATTACCCACATTTTCCGTCACGTATTAAAAACTTTCTAAACCGCAATTCTAGTGTTGTACAATATTCATCAGTGCAAGTCCAAGATTTTTCATCAGATACATGCAGGCAGCATTGTGTCTTCTTTCTTTACCATATGTCAAAGGGATATGATTGTGATTATGTGATGAGTCTGTATACCGATGATTTTATTAAAAATGACAAAAAGGTATCTGCTTTTGTGAAAAAACTAAAACAGACTCATTGTAATGAAAATGTTTTCAATTGTATACGCTGTGTTTAGACGTGTGAAGTGTTTATGTATCATGCTTAACATTTTTCAAATAAATAACAACTAAAGAATAGAAGCGTCTTTTTTTTTTACTGTATTATTATTATTATTATTATTATTATTATTATTATTATTATTATTATTAATATTATACATACAACACAATCAATAATATCGATAATAATAACATGACCAAAAAATAGGAAACACAGAACATACAAAATCTCTGAGATTAATATTTCAACCACTGACTCGTGTCCAGAGACGGCGAGCTGAATAATGCAGGCTCGTCTGAATAATTTGTGCGTGATGCTGCCGCTTTCTGTCCTTTTTTACTCTTCTTAGATGCGCTGGTTATAATAGGAGTCGTATTGTTTTTGAAAGAGTTAATAACTTGTCTGACATAACGATTCGGCACCGTCGAGTACTGTATATTTAAAATAGAAAAAGCCTGCAGAAACTCATTCCAGCCAATAGGTCTCAGCGCGTCAGAAACCTTTTGTGGAGCAGTGACACCTTTGACTAAATCGAGCATGTGCGAACCGTGGATTGTTCGGCCTTTAAACACAAACTCCCCCGAGTCAGCCCAAGATGCGACATCTTTAGATTTAGAAATTTTATCTAAAATGTAACGAGCGTTTTTTACACTCCTCTGTGGAACGTTCATCAAAACGTCGAGCACAACAGTGTCTGAAATATCGTGAATGCCCACGCCCACCACAGAGGACTGGTCTTCTTTTTCAACACCGTCAGGAGTGTTAATGTTAACGTGTTGGTTTCACGGTCCCCCTGTCTTGCGATTGTTAAAAAACGTTGTAATGTATTTGTATACAGCTTAGCCTTTTCATAATCGTCCAAATCAGATCTGTGCAAAATACTTCTTATGGTCGCGTCCAAATCATTCTCCACAACATGTTGAATAGTCTCGCGCAGGGGGTCACTCATTAGTTTATTCATTTGATGCTGGGGTACTAAAAACATCTCTGCATACTCCATCCCCCCATGTTATCTAGATGCGACCATATTGCTGATAAAAGGTATTGCAACACTTAATAGCGGTAGTAGAAAACCCCCCTGCTGATTTATCAGACGTCTTTTTCTCTTAACAGCTATTTTCTTGTCAGCCACAAACTTCAGAGCTGTTTTATTCCTTCTCAGTTTGCGGTATTGTGACACCGTGAGCGGAATATTCCCGTGGAGAATGTTAAGAGCCACTTCACACAAAGTCGCAATGAGTTCATCTGCTGCAGACTGTAAAATAACCCGTCTCTGGTTGGGTGTAGCGTTTAATAATATTTTTAAAAGAGGCATGTTTCTTCAAAGTCTATCCGACATTTTTTTTTTTCACAATCCAACACTTTTTCCCAACTACCTTCTTTTCTGTATGTATACAACAGGATTCGTTGAGAGTAAATCTGTTCTGAGCCGATAGTGTTCGGGTGGATTTGTTTTATAATCAATCATTAGGTAACCGAAAGGCTTGTTGGTAGCATCTTGATAACACTCCATAAAAAATTTTGTGTTACCCGGGTACATTTGCCTTCCTAGTACACTCACTTGGTTGATGTCTCTAGGGTTTTTAAACCAGATAATTTGTGTTTTAATCAGATAATTTGTGTTTAAGCTGATAGTCCTGCTGGATTTACCCTGGCAAAATAAATTCTGTACGATATAAATAGCACTAAGGTTTCTATGGTGAACATACTGTGTGAACACCTTTTCCACCTCGTTGCTCCCGCTGGCCTCTTTCATCAAATCATCCAGGATTAACAAACTAGTTTTGTTGACTGGGAACATTTCATTGTCGTTTAGAGTCTGTGGTAGTCCTTCAATAAACTTTATTTTGTACATTTTCAATAATTCGTCATACAACGGCTGCCAACAATCATAAATATATACAATGTTTTCAATTTTTTTTAGAAATCAGCTGTACAGCATTTTGCAACAACATTTTTACAAAATATGACTTTCTTGAGTTTGAAGGTCCACTTAACACACATGAAAATGGGTGCTGTAATCTGAACTCAAAACCAGCAGTGTCTCGAACACCCCTGTGTTCAAAAAACATGTCAGAACCCATATGGAATTGTTGTGAAATCAGGGCGGAGCACACGTTTGTTGTACACTACCTTAAAATTTTTGACGACTGTCCTATTGTGAAGTGTGAAGTGTTTTTTATCTCTCGCTATACTATCGATGTGTGCCAGTATATGACGACCGTTATCACCCGCCACGACATAGTTATCAACAAGTCCGATCAGTGTGTCTAACCTAATGGCTTTTGAGTTTACGGCATTGAGCGTGATACCCTTGACCTTCATACAAACAGCTCCCTTAGCAGTACGGTAGCCGTATGTTTTCGGACCTCATGAACAAAACTCTACAATATGGTCGCCACCCCCAACTTCATCAGTCAGATTACCGAGGTAAGGACATAATGGAGGATCCCAGTCACCATCTCTAGATGTAAAGATGACACTGTCTGTGTCACTGTACAACAATCTATCACCCAATTTGTCCATTAGATCATACAGTTCTAGACGCGCATGTGCTGTTGTCAACGCATCAAGAAAGATGTTAATGTCGCGGGTCTGCCCACATTTACCATCAGTGTAACACCACTGTATTAGAGCAACAGTGTCTGACACGAACGAGAAGTGTTTAACGTCGTATCTGCCACCAAAAATGTGTTGGGCGAACTGCTCAGGATCTGAGCAAATTTTCACGCATAGAGAACCACCCCCAAAGTGAGTTCAACAGAAGTTTGTTAATAGACCTACGGGCGGGGTTAAGGATTATCTTGTCGTGATTCAGTTTAATACCCTCTTTTTCAAAATAATCGGCTATGTATGCCTCTTTGTCTGCGTCTGTCACAACGCTCACGGGGAATCCGCTGGCCTCTTGTTTGTACTGTAAAAACGTTTTAACATAATCACAAAATAAGGTTTCCGAACGCTGAGGAAAATGCCACACCTCATCCACTTTCGTAACAACATACCCCTCTCCACAGCTTTTAACAACTCAACCCAACAACCTGAAATGGCCCTTTCCTCATCATCATGTCTACATGGGGGTGTCTGATTCTGCTGGTCGGCACAGGTACTACAGAGCGGAAACATAAGCTTACCACCGGTCCTATAAGGAAGGACGGGGTGAAACAGTTTTCTCAGTGGCAGCACCGTGGCTTTGACAAATCCATAATAATTTTCAAGAGGTTCAAAATCCTAAAAAAATTATTTGGGGGTGACCTATGGGATAACATTTCTTGGCCTGACAATATGGATACAGACTTGTGAAGTCGACATAGCGTATTTTCTCACCAATGTCAACTTTATGATATAATTTGTACGCATTAGTACGACCACCAAATAATGCATTGCATGGTTTCAATCTCTCAGGATGCGTATATGTGGCCATAAATGCCATTACATCAACATCAGTCTGTTTAGCGTTTTTCCAATCACATTCCCACATCACCTCTACCTCCACGCCATAAGTACGTGTTAAAATTTCCACCTTATCGTCAAACTGCCTTCTGAGTGTACCGTAAGGCACTTTTGATAAGGGATGTGTGTGAGATTGGGGTTATAAAGATATTCATGTCCATGAAACATACATCCGTTGAATTCGAATGCTTTTTTTACACCGTCTTTTTCATAATAAACATCGAGATGATATTTACCAATCATCATCTCACCTCTGTTTAATGCATGTTGAATATCTAGCCCGTGTGTTGTTTTAACATACTCAAGCCATTCAGTGGAAATGTTTGAGTATGTCTTGTTCTGATATGTATAAGCATTGTTATGTGTTAGGGCTAATGTGTCTTTTGTTAGAAAGTGTGTTTTATACACGGCCATACAGCAGGCCGCCAAGGTAGTATATCTAAACGGATCATGAACAATTCAATGAACGTTTGGTGAACTCATAACGATATTTCATACAAGTTTCTCTGAGTAACACAACATCGTTCCTACCGTACATACTAAGTTCTTCTTTAAAATCAAACACCTTGCCCGATACTGTTGCGTACCACTGTCAAACAGAGCCCTCTCTTTGTCAGACGTTGTCTCATAGCCGTAGAAGTGTCTGTCCGGGTATGGTCCTATGTAATCCTCATTTTCTTTTCTGTTGAAAATGTGTGGAAAATAACCTTTCTCTGCACAGTTTAGATTTAACGCAGCAGGTGTCATTGCCAGACGCATAAGGATGAATGAGTAACTGTCGATAAAGCGCTGCTTGAATGTGTCGTCATAAATTAGAATTACCCGACAGCCTTGCATAGTGATTTTAAGTGTGTGCCCTGCATTTGTGAAATATTCCAAAAGTATAAAGTTATCAAAACCAGAAGCATTGTGGGCTATCCATGTGAAATTCTGATAACGTGGTCGTCTAAACTTTTTAATGAGTCTTTCTATGCAATCTGGACCAGTGGCTGTGAACTCTTCCGCTTTAAAAGTGATTGCGCATACAAAATTAGCATTGTGTTTACCATTCACACACTGTGTTTCAAAATCATAGAATATGTACTTGTCGCTAGGTGGTTCGGTCTTTGTTGGCTGTGTAAAACACTGATGCAAGCCTCCATTAACCGTTTCAGCACGGCAGTGGACACATCGCCAGTACAAATGTGTTTTTTTGGGTTTGTGGCACTGACATGATAACGCCTATTACATTTTTGACAATATTTCGTGACATCGCATTGCGCATGCTGTTGACCTAATGACGGTTGTTTATGGGCGTAGTAACAATAGTCAGATTTGCAGTACCGTGAGCAATCGACGCATCGCCTTGTTTTGACGGGTTGTTTATAACAATCAGGGTCATTGCAGACATCACATACATATTTGCAACGATGATCTCTACGACTAGTAAACCCCTGATAACAGTAGTCGCACACATATGAAGTACCTATGAATGCATTCAGCTTCTTAATCATAAAATAGTGCCCATCGTGCAGGTACAAGAACACTGTCTTGTGATGACGTGCATCACTGGACATAAACTTTTCCAGCATACCGGCGCTTGATCTGTGGAAGACCACTATTTTTATGCTTAACATCTGCTCAAAGAGTGTGATATCATTAAAGCCTATCTTATACTGTTCCGAATACCCAGCAGACTTCTGCAACGACGCCGCTATGGTTTGCAGATCTGTGAATGATTTTTGGGGGTTTAGAAAATGTGCCAGACAGATTGCAAAACACAGATTGTTAGACTTGTTCACGGGACAGAACAGATTCATCCTGTTCCTATTGATTACCTCGTTATGGGCGAAATCGCGCACTTTTCGATAACCACCCCCATGTTTACTCCGTGCTATAGTTACTTTTAGATCTAAACTATCATCAACCTGCACATCTGTGTTACTCTGCATAATCTTCTCGAGCTGGTTTGTGAAGACGTCCACACAGTAGTCGTTGTTAGGTGTCAAGACAGCATTAACATCAGAGTTTAGACTAGGACCGCTCATTATGTTAATCAACCCACCATCCCCAGCCAACTGTCTGGAAAACGATACTATTTCCGCCAATATTTCATGTAGAAATATAGTGTATGTGGCTATGTCTACAGCAGGTAGCGCCCTTAGATTTATACGCCGACGTATCTCCACGCTATTGAATCTGGGTCTTGCCACAACCGTATAACCCCTGATATCACCACCCTCTCTTACAAGTTTGTCAATATCATCGCGTGTTAACACCATATTTTGTGGTGTGTCGAATGAATGATGCGATAGATCATCTACACACACAACCCCCTGTTGTGAATTTAAAATGTCAAGTGAGTCTAATACCGAATCTGGATATTGTTCTGTCTGGACAACAGACATTGATCTCACTATGTTTAATAAATTCACCAACGTGTTGTTTGTAGACATAGGTCTATTCATACCCTCTATCGTCTGAATTAAATAACGCAATGTTTCGGTGTTGGTACTCTGGTCGCTGATGTCGTCTTGTCTAAATCTAGATGCTCGACCGTGATCACAACCATCCTCATCCCGACAACGTTTTGCCATTTTAAAAAAGAAATTTATTTAAGTAACAACCATGATAACAGTAAAACAGGAAACACTGGTAATCAGTAAACAAGAACTCTACCAAATAACAACTATCACACACATATTATCACTAACAACTAAGACTAATTACACATTTTATAATGATTGGGGTAAATATATATATATATATATATATATATATATATACAGGTGCATCTCAATAAATTAGAATGTCGTGGAAAAGTTCATTTATTTCAGTAATTCAACTCAAATTGTGAAACTTGTGCATTAAATAAATTCAATGAACACAGACTGAAGTAGTTTAAGTCTTTGGTTCTTTTAATTGTGATGATTTTGGCTCACATTTAACAAAAACCCACCAATTCACTATCTCAACAAATTAGAATATGGTGACATGCCAATCAGCTAATCAACTCAAAACACCTGCAAAGGTTTCCCGAGCCTTCAAAATGGTCTCTCAGTTTGGTTCACTAGGTAAGCCACAAACATTCATTGCCAAAGAAGCTGGCTGTTCACAGAGTGCTGTATCCAAGCATGTTAACAGAAAGTTGAGTGGAAGGAAAAAGTGTGGAAGAAAAAGATGCACAACCAACCGAGAGAAACGCAGCCTTATGAGGATTGTCAAGCAAAATCAATTCAAGAATTTGAGTGAACTTCACAAGGAATGGACTGAGGCTGGGGTCAAGGCATCAAGAGCCACCACACACAGACGTGTAAGGGAATTTGGCTACAGTTGTCGTATTCCTCTTGTTAAGCCACTCCTGAACCACAGACAACGTCGGAGGCGTCTTACCTGGGCTAAGGAGAAGAAGAACTGGACTGTTGCCCAGTGGTCCGAAGTCCTCTTTTCAGATGAGAGCAAGTTTTGTATTTCATTTGGAAACCAAGGTCCTAGAGTCTGGAGGAAGGGTGGAGAAGCTCATAGCCCAAGTTGCTTGAAGTCCAGTGTTCAGTTTCCACAGTCTGTGATGATTTGGGGTGCAATGTCATCTGCTTGTGTTGGTCCATTGTGTTTTTTGAAAACCAAACTCACTGCACCCGTTTACCAAGAAATTTTGGAGCACTTCATGCTTCCTTCTGCTGACCAGCTTTTTGAAGATGCTGATTTCATTTTCCAGCAGGATTTGGCACCTGCCCACACTGCCAAAAGCACCAAACGTTGGTTAAATGACCATGGTGTTGGTGTGCTTGACTGGCAAGCAAACTCACCAGACCTGAACCCCATAGAGAATCTATGGGGTATTGTCAAGAGGAAAATGAGAAACAAGAGACCAAAAAATGCAGATGAGCTGAAGGCCACTGTCAAAGAAACCTGGGCTTCCATACCACCTCAGCAGTGCCACAAACTGATCACCTCCATGCCATGCCGAATTAATGCAGTAATTAAAGCAAAAGGAGCCCCTACCAAGTATTGAGTACATGTACAGTAAATGAACATACTTTCCAGAAGGCCAACAATTCACTAAAAATGTTTTTTTTTATTGGTCTTATGAAGTATTCTAATTTGTTGAGATAGTGAATTGGTGGGTTTTTGTTAAATGTGACCCAAAACATCACAATTAAAAGAACCAAAGACTTAAACTACTTCAGTCTGGGTGCACTGAATTTATTTAATACACGAGTTTCACAATTTGAGTTGAATTACTGAAATAAATGAACTTTTCTATGACATTCTAATTTATTGAGATGCACCTGTATATATATATATATATATATATATATATATATATATAAATAAAAGGATTTTTTTTTTCACAACTCACCCGAGTTTGTTTTTGAGCAAGAGCACTATCTCTTTTAACAAATCCGTCGTTAGGTTTTGATCCTCTGCTATTCGACAGGTCGGTCGTCCATACAATGTCTGTTTCGCTAAAACGTGGTTAAAATATATCCCGTGTTGTTGGTGTGTAGAGGCTAAATTCCGAGCATGACATTCCTGCTTCTTTTCAAAGATATCCAAGCGTTGGTTAACGTTAATACCATGGTCGTGAATACACACACACCTGAGAGATGCAACTCCACACAGACAATGGACAGGAAAAATAGTTATAAAAATGACCACACACGTTCATGCGACCTTCACGAGAGCTCGTATTTACACTTCTAGGGTCTTTAGTAGTTCACGTTGGGACAGTCGTTGTAACAGATAATTGCTCTAATAAAAAACAGATAAGTATACAAACCATAGCTCTTTAACTATTTGTTTGGTTTTTAAAACATTAACTTCAGGTCACACACACACACACACACACACACACACATACACACACACACACACACAATCCATTAGCACCTATCACTTCGCGAAACATTAAACACATACACACACACAACACACACACACACACACACACACACACACACACACACACACACACACACACACACACATACACACACACACACACAGAGGGTCTGAAGGAGGGGTAGGGGGTATGAAAAAGTGTGTAATCCTAGGATCAACCCATTAGCACACATACGCATAGCCATTCATGGTTTAGACGTCGCGGAGCACACATTGTCTGAGTACCATCTGTCATCATATGCGTGGTAACACTATGTTTTCTCAACAGTCCTCTTTGTGCATACACATGTGTGCGCATCAGACAACTAAAGCACTGTAGCGTATGACGGTGCCCAAACTGATTTCTGAATTAACCCAGACAGAACATAGAAAATTTCGTCACTCAGGTGACCAAGAGTAACCCCGAGAGGCCTCCTGCGGCCAGATGCCCTTTGGAATGCAAAAGACACTTTGGAACCCACACAGGACTTACCCCTGCAATAAAAGAAACCTTTGATGACTGAACGTCTGGGAAACTTCACGATTAGTTCATCAGCAGGGGTCCACCAAAACTCTGACCAAGGGCCTGTAAATCTCTGATCTAATCTCTTTTTACGACCACATGATTTAGCCTCAAAGTCGCAAAGGCCAGAGGAGAACATGTCCTCCCTAAAGGTCACCCTGAGGTGACCAAGGACTGGTGGGACATTAGAAGAACGCCAGCCCCCTCTTCTGGACATACACACATGCACGCGCACACACACACACACACACACACACACACACACACACACACACACACACACACACACACACACACACACACACAAGCTTACCTTACACACACAAGGGAGAAATCTCTCTCTTTTCAATGTAACGTGTAATTATTCGATGCCTAAATAGTGTGATGTTATTTTGTTTACATATATTGTGTGTTTAACTAACCTTAATGACTTTAGATAGTTTTAATTTAGCATATCATTTTAAATGTCTGTAACCAGGTTTTATTTGTAATATTCTTTACAAGTCCATCGAATCTGGCATGTAGTTAATCGTCTCGAGATACCCTGATTGATTATGCATATCATATTGCAATGGGATACATTATTTCATGTTTTCTCTTAATTTCATTTATAACACGGTATAAACCAGCTCCTCCCTGGACATTTAAATTAGGGTCCGAGACCAGACAAAGAGAGTTCATCCGGACATGCAAATCCATCTTCCTGATTGGCACATAGCCCAAAGAGGCATGTGCGCTGGTGTTGTATTTAAAAACAACACCACGCTTTGAAACTTAGCTTCTCAGTCGTCATATCTTCTCTTCAGTAACTCTTCACTCACACTCTTCCGGTTTCTCTCCCACCCGGGGCCACGTGCCCCGGGAAGAGGAAGCCAGGATCGCTCTCTCCCGGACAAAGGACGCAACCGCCTCATGGCCCACGCCTTTTGCAAAATTGCACGACGAACCAGCAAACTCTACATGACCTCGCGCGAACTTTCAAACTGAAGCCATTCAAGTATAGTTAATAACTTATATATGCATTAAGATTGTACCCCTGTTTACAGGAGATTTAAGATCGTTGCTAGTTTTGAAAAAGGCTAATTAGTTGTGTTTTTGTCTGCCATTCCCTTTTCCTTCATTACTTTCTCTCTATCCCTTTTCTTTCCTTGTATATAGATGTACATATGTATGTTTTGCTTAGAGTTAGTCGTGTGTATCCATAGTCACATCTAGTTATTAAAATCTATTATCCCACGCTTGATTTTCTCTGTTTTTGTTCATGGGATGAAGTCCCTTCTTCACTGCACAAGATCTCGATTACCCTCTCTGATCTTTAATAACAAACTTCGTTGGTTGATCCTCCCTGGCCAGAAGGATAAGATCCCTCTTTAGAGTTCACAATTCCAAACTAGACTACAGCTAACCCTAAAAGCTGATCTAGGCCACATACATTGGCATAATTAATTGTAATCCGTTGTAGTTAATTATCTATATGTATATGTGCACATACATGAATTCCTTTTCATGGCTGATGTATATTTATAACTGGTCACAACACGCATTGATTAGATATATTTCATGCATTGATTAGACATAACATACATCATGTCATAATAAAGTGTAAAAACGAGAAAAAAGGCAAATTGAACATGAAGAAAGTAATCTGTCATAAAATGTGTGGTAACATTATGTTTTCTCATCAATCCTCTATGTGCATACACATGTGTGCGCATCAGGCAAGTAAAGCTCTATACAGCGAATTTCAAGCGTCTGCAAGCAAAGGAAACGTGTTTTTCTTTAAAAAAAATATTTACAATTTAGTGACGTGCTCTAATATAACAAATTTCACTTCTTTATAACATGATATGATACTATGATATGTTAGACATGACTCTGATCTAAAATAACACGAAATATAATTGTTTACATTAACATTCTTCATGTCATAACAAAGCGTGAAAACGTGAAAAAAAAGTCAAATTTTACATGAAGAAAGTCATCTGTCATCATATGTGTGGTAACATTATGTTTTCTCATCATCCCTCTTTGTGCATACAAATGTGTGCGCATCAGGCAACCAAAGCACCATACCGCGAATTTCAAGCGTCTGCAAGCAAGGAAAACGTGTTTTTCTAAAAAACTTATGTTAGCACTTCAGTGACGTGCTCTTCTATAACACATTTCACTTCATATCATAACATGATATGAAACTATGATATGTTAGACATGTCTCTGACCTAAAATGACAAGAAATATGATTCTTCACATTAAAACACATCATGTCATAATAACGCGTGAAAACGTGAAAAAAAAGTCAAATTTAACATGAAGAACGTCATCTGTCATCATATGTGTGGTAACATTGCGTTTTCTCATCATCCCTCTTTGTGATTACATGTGTGCGCATCAGGCAACCAAAGCACCATACCGGGAATTTCAAGCGTCTGCGAGCAAAGGAAAAGTGTTTTTCTTAAAACAACATTTACAATTAAGTGACGTCCTCTAATATAACACATTTAACTTCTTTATATCATGATATGATACTATATGTTAGACATGTATCTGACTTAAAATAACACTAAACATAATTGTTTACATTAACATTCTTCATGTCATAAAATAATGTGAAAACGTAAAAAAAATTCAAATTTAACATGAAGAAAGTCATCTGTAATCATATGTGTGGTAACATTATGTTTTGTCATCAGCCCTCTTTGTGCATACCCATGTGTGCGCATCAGGCATCTAAAGCACCATACCGGGAATTTCAAGCGTCTGCTAGCAAAGGATACGTGTTTTTCATAAAAAAAAAAAAACAATATTTACAATTAAGTGACGTCCTCTAATATAACACATTTCACTTATTTATATCATGATATGATACTATGACATAAAATGACAAGAAATATGATTGTTCACATTAACAGACAGCATGTTATAATTAAGTGTGAAAACGTGAAAAAGGTCAAATTTAACATGTGAAAGTCATCTGTAATCATATGTATGGTAACATTATGTTTTCTTATCAGTCCTCTTTGTGCATACAAATGTGTGCGCATCAGGCAACTAAAGCACTTCACCGCGAATTTCAAGCGTCTGCGAACAAAGCAAACGTGTTTGTCCTAAAAAAAACAATATTTACAATTAAGTGACATGCTCTAATATAACACATTTCACATCTTTATATCATGATATGATACTATGATATGTTAGACCTGTATCTGACCTAAAATAACACGAAATACAATTGTTTACATTAACATACATTATGTCATAATAAAGCATGAAAAAGTGAAAAAAAAGTCAAATTTAACATGAAGAACGTCATCTGTCATCATATGTGTGGTATCATTGCGTTTTCTCATCATCCCTCTTTGTGATTACACATCTGTGCGCATCAGGCAACATAAGCTCTACACAGCGAATTTCAAGCGTCTGCGAGCAAAGGAAAAGTGTTTTTCTTAAAAAAAACAATATTTACAATTAAGTGTAGTGCTCAAAATATAACACATTTCACTTCTTTATATAATGATATGATACTATGACATAAAATGACAAGAAATATGTTTGTTCACATTAACATACAGCATGTGCTGTTAATGTTTCGCAGTAAGTGCGAAAACGTGAAAAAAGTCAAATTTAACATGAAGAAAGTCATCTGTAATCATATGTATGGTAACATTATGTTTTCTCATCAGCCCTCTTTGTGCATAGACATGTGTGCGCATCAGGCAACTAAAGCACTATACAGCCACTTTCAAGCGTCTGCGAGCAAAGGAAACGTGTTTTTCTTAAAAAACAATATTTACAATTAAGTGTACTCTAACACATTTTACTTCTTCATAATATGATATGATATGTTAGACATGTATCTGAACTAAAATAACACAAAATATAATTGTTTACATTAACATACCTCATGTCATAATAAAGCGTGAAAACGTGAAAAAAAGTCAAATTTAACATGACGAAAGTCATCTGTCATCATATGTGTGGTATCATTGCGTTCTCTCATCATCCCTCTTTATGATTACACATCTGTGCGCATCAGGCAACATAAGCTCTACACAGCGAATTTCAAGCGTCTGCGAGCAAAGGAAAAGTGTTTTTCTTAAAAAATTAATATTCACAATTAAGTGACGTCCGCTAATATAACACATTTCTCTTCTTTATATCATGATATGATACCATGATATGTTAGACATGTCTCTGACCTAAAACAACACTAAACATAACTGTTTACATTAACATTCTTCATGTCATAAAAAAGTGTGAAAACGTGAAAAAAAGTCAAATTTAACATGAAGAAAGTCATCTGTCATCATATGTGTGGTAACATTACGTTTTTTCATCATCCCTCTTTGTGCATTCACGTGTGTGCGCATCAGGCAACTTAAGCTCTACACAGCGAATTTCAAGCGTCTGCGAGCAATGGAAACGTGTTTTTCTTAAAAAAACAATATTTACAATAGTGTCGTGCTCTAATATAACACATTTTACTTCTTTATATCATGATATAATACTATGATATGTTAGACATGTCTCTGACCTAAAACAACACGAAATATAATTGTTTACATTATACATCATGTTATTGTAAAGTGTGAAAACGTGACAAAAAGTCAAATTTAACATGAAGAAAGTCATCTATCTTAATATGTGTGGTAACATTATGTTTTCTCATCAGCCCTCTATGTGCATAGACATGTGTGCGCATCAGGCAACTCAAGCACCATACAGCCAATTTCAAGCGTCTGCGAGCAATGGAAACGTGTTTTTCTTAAAAAACAATATTTACAATTAAGTGACGTGCTCTAATATAACACATTTAAGTTCTTTATATCATGATATAATACTATGATATGTTAGACATGTCTCTGACCTAAAACAACACGAAATATAATTGTGTATATAATTGTGCATTAACATACATCATGTCATAATAAAGCGTGAAAACGTAAAAAAAAAGTCTGTCATCATATCTGTGTAACATTATGTTTTCTCATCAGCCCTCTTTGTGCATTCACATGTGTGCGCATCAGGGAACTAAAGCACTGTACAGCCAATGTCCAGCGTCTGCTAACAAAGCATACGTTTTTTCTTAAAAAAAACAATATTTACAATTAAGTATAGTGCTCTACAATAACACATTTCACTTCTTTATATAATGATATGATACTATGACATGTCAGATGACCTAAAATAACACGAAATACAATTGTTTACAAAAAACATACATGTCATGATAAAGCGTGAAAACGTGAAAAAAAGTCAAATATAACATGAAGAAAGTCATCTGTCATCATATGTGTGGTAACATTGCGTTTTCTCATCATCCCTCTTTATGATTACACATCTGTGCGCATCAGGCAACTTAAGCTCTACACGGCGAATTTCAAGCGTCTGCGACCAAAGGAAAAGTGTTTTTCTTAAAAAATCAATATTCACAATTAAGTGACGTCCTCTAATATAACACATTTCACTTCTTTATATCATGATATGATACTATGATATGTTAGACATGTATCTGACATAAAATAACTCTAAACATAATTGTTTACATTGACATTCTTCATGTCATAATATAGTGTGAAAACGTGAAAAAAAGTCAAATTTAACATGAAAAAGTCATCTGTCATCATATTAAATTTATAGCACCATTCAGCCAATTTCAAGCGTCTGCGACCAAAGGAAAAGTGTTTTTCTTAAAAAACAATATTTACAATTAAGTGTCGTGCTCTAATATAACACATTTCACATCTTTATATCATGATATGATACTATGTGTTAGACATGTATCTGACCTAAAATAACACGAAATATAATTGTTCACATTAACATTCTTCATGTCATAAAATATTTTGAAAACGTGAAAAAAAGTCAAATTATAACATGAAGAAAGTCATCGGTCATATGTGTAGAAACATTATATTTTCTCATCAGTCCTCTTTGTACATACACGTGTGTGCGCATCAGGCAACTAAAGCACTGTACAGCGAATTTCAAGAGTCTGCAGGCAAATGAAATGTGTTTTTCTTAAAAAAAAAATGTTTACAATTAAGTGACTTGCTCTAATATAACACATTTCACATCTTTATATCATGAAATGATACTGTGATATGTTAGACATGTATCTGACTTAAAATAACATGAAATACAATTGTTTACAAAAAACATACATCATGTCATAATAAAGCGTGAAAACGTGAAAAAAACTCAAATTTAATATGAAGAAAGTTATCTATAATCATATGTGTGTTATTATGTTTTCTCATCAGTTCTCTTTGTGCAAACACGTGTGTGCGCATCAGGCAACTAAAGCACTGTACAGCGAATTTCAAGCGTCTACAGGCAAATTAAATGTGTTTTTCTTAAGAACTAATATTTACAATTAAGTGTCGTGCTCTAATATAACACATTTCACTTCTTTATGTATTGATATGATACTATGACATAAAATGACAAGAAATATGATTGTTCACATTAACATACAGCATGTCATAATTAAGTGTGAAAACGTGAAAAAAGTCAAATTTAACATCTGAAAGTCATCTGTAATCATATGTGTGGTAACATTACGTTTTTTCATCATCCCTCTTTGTGCATTCACGTGTGTGCGCATCAGGCAACTTAAGCTCTACACAGCGAATTTCAAGCGTCTGCGAGCAATGGAAACGTGTTTTTCTTAAAAAACAATATTTACAATAGTGTCGTGCTCTAATATAACACATTTTACTTCTTTATATCATGATATAATACTATGATATGTTAGACATGTCTCTGACCTAAAACAACACGAAATATAATTGTTTACATTATACATCATGTTATTGTAAAGTGTGAAAACGTGAAAAAAAGTCAAATTTAACATGAAGAACGTCATCTATCTTAATATGTGTGGTAACATTATGTTTTCTCATCAGCCCTCTATGTGCATAGACATGTGTGCGCATCAGGCAACTCAAGCACCATACAGCGAATTTCAAGCGTCTGCGAGCAATGGAAACGTGTTTTTTTTTAAGAAACAATATTTACAATTGTGTCGTGGTCTAATATTACTTCTTCATAATATGATATGATATCATATGTTAGACATGACTCTGACCTAAAATAACACAAAATATAATTGTTTACATTAACATACATCATGTCATAATAAAGCGTGAAAACGTGAAAAAAAGTCAAATTTAACATGACGAAAGTCATCTGTCATCATATGTGTGGTAACATTGCGTTTTCTCATCATCCCTCTTTGTGATTACCCGTGTGCGCATCAGGCAACTAGAGCACAATACAGCCAATTTAAAGCGTCTGCGAGCAATGGAAACGTGTTTTTTTTAAGAAACAATATTTACAATTGTGTCGTTCTCTAATATAACACATTTCACTTCTTTATATCATGATATAATACTACAATATAATATAATAAAACATGATATGTTAGACATGACTCTGACCTAAAACAACACGAAATATAATTGTTTACATTATACATCATGTCATAATAAAGTGTGAAAACGTGAAAAAAAGTCAAATTTAACATGAAGAAAGTCATCTATCTTAATATGTGTGGTAACATTATGTTTTCTCATCAGCCCTCTATGTGCATAGACATGTGTGCGCATCAGGAAACTAAAGCACTGTACAGCGAATTTCAAGCGTCTGCAGGCAAATGAAATGTGTTTTTCATAAAACCCAATATTTACAATTAAGTGTAGTGCTCTACTATAACACATTTCACTTCTTCATAGCATGATATGATACTATGACATGTCTCTTACCTAAAATGTCAAGAAATATGATTGTTCAAATTAACATACATCATGTCATAATAAAGTGTGAAAACTTGAAAAAGTCAAATTTAACATGAAGAAAGTCATCTGTAATCATATGTGTGGTAATATTACGTTTTTTCATCATCCCTCTTTGTGCATTCACGTGTGTGCGCATCAGGCAACTTAAGCACTGAACAGCGAATTTCAAGCGTCTGCAGGCAAATGAAATGTGTTTTTCTTAAAAAAAAAATATTTACAATTAAGTGACTTGTTCTAATATAACACATTTCACATCTTTATATCATGATATGATACTGTGATATGTTAGACATGTCTCTGACATAAAATAAAAATAAATACGATTGTTTATATTAATATACATCATGTCATAATAAAGGTTGAAAATGTGAAAAAAAAGTCAAATTTCACATGAAGAAAATCATCTGTCATCATATATGTGGTAACATCATGTGTACTCATCATTCCTCTATGTGCATAAACCTGCGTGCGCTTCATGCATCTAAAGAGCTATACAGCGAATTTCAAGCGTCTGCGGGCAAAGGAAACGTGTTTTTCCAAAAAATGTATGTTTTCACTTCAGATATGAAATGTAATATAACACTTTTCACTTCTTTATAACATGATATGGTACTATGATATGTTAGACATGTCTCTGACCTAAAATAACATTAAATACGATTGTTTGTATTAACATACATCATATCATAATAAAGTGTGAAAATGTGATAAAAAAGTCATATTTCACATGAAGAAAGTCATCTGTAATCATATGTATGGTAACATTATGTTTTCTCATCGGTCCTCTTTGTGCAAAGACGTGTATGCGCATCAGGCAACTAAAGCACTGTACAGCGAATTTCAAGCGTCTGCAGGCAAATTAAATGTGTTTTTCTTAAGAACTAATATTTACAATTAAGTGTCGTGCTCTAATATAACACATTTCACTTCTTCATAGCATGATATGATACTATGACATGTCTCTTACCTAAAATGTCAAGAAATATGATTGTTCAAATTAACATACATCATGTCATAATAAAGTGTGAAAACGTGAAAAAAGTCAAATTTAACATGAAGAAAGTCATCTGTAATCATATGTATGGTAATATTACGTTTTTTCATCATCCCTCTTTGTGCATTCACGTGTGTGCGCATCAGGCAACTTAAGCTCTACACAGCGAATTTCAAGCGTCTGCGAGCAATGGAAACGTGTTTTTCTTAAAAAACAATTAAGTGACGTGCTCTTCTATAACACATTTCACTTCTTCATAACATGATATGAATCTATGATATGTTAGACATTTCTCTGACTTAAAATGACAAGAAATATGATTGTTCACATTAAAACACATCATGTCATAATATAGCGTGAAAACGTAAAAAAAAAAAAGTCTGTCATCATATCTGTGTAACATTATGTTTTCTCATAATGTTACACAGATCAACCCACTTTGTGCATTCACGTGTGTGCGCATCAGGCAACTTAAGCTCTACACAGCGATTTTC
Organism: Cranoglanis bouderius; assembly: GCA_023630585.1. Classification (NCBI taxonomy): domain Eukaryota; kingdom Metazoa; phylum Chordata; class Actinopteri; order Siluriformes; family Cranoglanididae; genus Cranoglanis; species Cranoglanis bouderius. Next base: position 16,277,120 of record CM042570.1, read on the forward strand.
AAGCGTCTGCGAGCAAATGAAATGTGTTTTTCTTGAAAAAAAATATTTACAATTTAGTGACGTCCTCTGATATAACACATTTCACTTCTTTATATAATGATATGATACTATGACATAAAATGACAAGAAATATGATTGTTCACATTAACATACAGCATGTCATAATTAAGTGTGAAAACGTGAAAAAAGTCAAATTTAACATGAAGAAAGTCATCTGTAATCATATGTATGGTAACATTATGTTTTCTCATCAGTCCTCTTTGTGCAAACACGTGTGTGCGCATCAGGCAACTAAAGCACTGAACAGCGAATTTCAAGCGTCTGCAGGCAAATGAAATGTGTTTTTCTTAAAAAAAAAATTTACAATTAAGTGACTTGTTCTAATATAACACATTTCACATCTTTATATCATGATATGATACTGTGATATGTTAGACATGTCTCTGACATAAAATAAAAATAAATACGATTGTTTATATTAATATACATCGTCATAATAAACTTTGAAAAGGTGAAAAAAAAGTCATATTTCACATGAAGAAAGTCAACTGTCATCACATATCATTCCTCTATGTGCATACACATGCGTGCGCTTCATGCAACTAAAGCGCTATACAGCGAATTTCAAGCGTCTGCGGGCAAAGGAAACGTGTTTTTCCAAAAAATGTGTGTTTTCACTTCAGATATGAAATTTAATATAACACTTTTCACTTCTTTATAACATGATATGGTACTATGACATGTTAGACATGTCTCTGACCTAAAAAAAAATAAATACGATTGTTTATATTAATATACATCATGTCATAATAAAGTGTGAACATGTGAAAAAAAGTCAAATTTCACATCACATGAAGAATGTCATCTGTCATCATATATGTGGTAACATCATGTGTACTCTTCATTCCTCTATGTGCATACACATGCGTGCGCTTCATGCAACTAAAGCATGATATGTTAGACATGTCTCTGACCTAAAATAACACTAAATACGATTGTTTGTATTAACATACATCATATCATAAAGTGTGAAAATGTGATAAAAAAGTCATATTTCACATGAAGAAAGTCATCTGTAACCATGTATGGTAACATTATGTTTTCTCATCGGTCCTCTTTGTGCAAAGACGTGTATGCGCATCAGGCAACTAAAGCACTGTACAGCGAATTTCAAGCGTCTGCAGGCAAATTAAATGTGTTTTTCTTAAGAACTAATATTTACAATTAAGTGTCGTGCTCTAATATAACACATTTCACTTCTTTATATAATGATATTATACTATGACATAAAATGACAAGAAATATGATTGTTCACATTAACATACAGCATGTCATAATTAAGTGTGAAAACGTGAAAAAAAGTCAAATTTCACATGAAGAAAGTCATCTGTCATCATATATGTGGTAACATCATGTGTACTCATCATTCCTCTATGTGCATAAACCTGCGTGCGCTTCATGCATCTAAAGAGCTATACAGCGAATTTCAAGCGTCTGCGGGCAAAGGAAACGTGTTTTTCCAAAAAATGTATGTTTTCACTTCAGATATGAAATGTAATATAACACTTTTCACTTCTTTATAACATGATATGATACTATGATATGTTAGACATGTCTTTGACATAAAATAACACTAAATACGATTGTTTATATTAACATACTAAATGTTATATGTCATAATAAAGTGTGAAAATGTGAAAAAAAGTCAAATTTCACATCACATGAAGAAAGTCATCTGTCATCATATATGTGGTAATATCATGTGTACTCATCAGTCCTCTATGTGCATACACATGCGTGCGCTTCATGCAACTAATGCGCTATACAGCGAGTTTCAAGCGTCTGCGGGCAAAGGAAACGTGTTTTTCCAAAAAATGTATGTTTTCACTTCAGATATGAAACTTAATATAACACTTTTCACTTCTTTATAACATGATATGGTACTATGATATGTTAGACATGTCTCTGACATAAAATAAAAATAAATACGATTGTTTATATTAATATACATCATGTCATAATAAAGTTTGAAAATGTGAAAAAACTCAAATTTCACATGAAGAAAGTCATCTGTCATCATATATGTGGTAACATCATGTGTACTCATCATTCCTTTATGTGCATACACATGTGTGCTCATCAGGCAAGTAAAGCGCTAGACAGTGAATTTCAAGAGTCTGCGAGCTATTGAAACGTGTTTTTCTAAAAAATGTATGTTTTCACTTCAGATATGCAATCTAATATAAAAAATTTCACTTCTTTATATCACGTTATGATACTATGATATGTTAGACATGTCTTTGACCTAAAATGACACGAAATATGATTGTTTACATTAACATACATCATGTCATAATAAAGTGAGAAAACGTGAAAAAAAGTCAAATTTAACATGAAGAAAGACATCTGTCATCATATTTGTGTAAGATTACGTTTTCTCAATAGTCCTCTATGTGCATACACATGTGTGCGCATTAGGCAACTAAAACGCTATACAACGAATTTCAAGCGTCTACTAGCAAAGTAAAAGTGTTTTACTAAAAACCCATATTTACATGTCTCTGAAGTAAAATTATAAGAAATATGATTGTTTACATTAACATACATCATGTCATAATAAAGTGTGAAAATGTAAAAAAAGTCAAATTTAACATGAAGAAAGTCATCTGTCATAATGTTTGTGGTAAGATTATGTTTTCTCAACGGTCCTCTATGTGCATACACATGAGTGCGCATCAGGCAACTAAAGCGCTATACAGCGAATTTCAAGCGTCTGCGAGCAAAGGAAACGTGTTTTTCTAAAAAACGTTTGTTTTCACTTCAGTGATGAAATCTAATATAACAAATTTCACTTCTTTAGAACATGATATGATACTATGATATGTTAGACATGTCTCTGACGTAAAATTAAAAGAAATATGATTGTTTACATTAACATACATCTTGTCATAATAAAGTGTGAAAATCTGAAAAAAAGGTGAAATTTAACCTGAAGAAAGTCATCTGTCACCATATGTGTGGTACATTATGTTTTCTCCTCAGCCCTCTGTGTGCATACATATGTGTGCTCATCAGGCAACTAAAGCGCTAAACAACGAATTTCAAGCGTGTACTAGCAAAGTAAAAGTGTTTTACTAAAAACCCATATTTACACAAGTGACGTGCTCTAATATAACAAATTTCACTTCTTTATAACATGATATGAGACTATGATATATTAGACATGTCTCTGACCTTAAATGACACAAAATATGATTGTTTACATTAACACACATCATGTCATAATAAAGTGTGAAAATTTGAAAAAAAGGGGAAATTTTACATGAAGAAAGTCATGTCATCATATGTGTCGTAACATTATGTGTTCTCATCAGTCCTCTATGTGCATACACATGTGTGCACTTCTGTCACGTTACTTGGGTGAAGAGTCAGGTAGGATGCACTCGCAGGGGAAAGTGGTCAGTTTATTCGGAACGAAAAAACATCAGGCACATTCAAAAGTGAAAACATCAACATAATAAATAAAGAGCAATCGCAAGGTTTACAGGGCAAAACTCCAGGAAGAGAAATCGCAAGGTTTACAGGGCAAAAATCCAGGAAGTAGCGAGGAATCCATTAAGGAACGCGGGAGCGCCGGGTAAACAAAAACTCAAAAACTAGCGCAAAGGACCAGGGAACACCTGGTAAACAAAAACCTCGGAACCAACTACGAAGCGTGAGCTTCCTCGCTACCGATCAAATACAATCTACTTCATTCTAATACAATTCAGTTCAATATCATTTTTGTTCGATCTAACTCAATACTCCGCAAAGATCTGGACAAACTTAGGGGTCAAATCTTAAACATAACAATCAGCATGAGGACTTCATTGATAACAGCACACAACAGCAACCAACAAACATAGCTGAATAAAATCTTCTGTGACTATTGAAAAGTACAAAAAAACATGTACCCATACTTAGTCTGAAAATAGAAAAAGGTATTGATGCCTCTCTACATATTAGACTCATTAGGTATCCAAGGAAATTAAGCGCGAATCAGAAGTAATACATGACACCTGGAAATAATTAGAAAATAACCATAGAACCAATGAGGAAACGGGGGCAGAGACATGACGTAAACAAAAACAAAGGATCACATGGCAACGTAAACAAAACCAGAGTCTTTGTTATCGGAATGTCCAGCGGAGAGTTCTTTTTTAATACTAGCGCTAGAAAGCACGTAGACATGCTGCTCCTTAGCGGGGCAGCGATTCATGCTGCTCCTTCCCGGAGCAGCGATTGGCGAGAGCTCTAACAGCTTCAAGCAGCTAAAGATGTACACAGCGAATTTCAAGTGTCTGCGAGCAAAGGAAACGTGTTTTTCTAAAAAAGCATTTTTACACTTAAGTGACGTACTCTACTATAACATATTTCACTGCTTTATGAGATAATATGATTCTATGATATTTTAGACCTGTCTATAACCTAAAATAACACTCAATATGATTGTTTACAGTAACATACATAATTTCATTATAAAGTGTGAAAATGTGAAAAAAAGTCAAAGAAAGTTAAGAAAGTCATTTTTCATCAAATGTGTTGTCGGAAAAAGAGCCTCCCTCCGAGCTCCGACATCCAGTGTGGAGTTGAAGTCCTTCTCGGCTGTTTTAGTCTTTTCCAACTCTTGTTTCACTTAAACTACTACCAATAAATCAAGACTCTTTAGACTTGGATGAGAAAGAGCAAACGTTGTTTTAATGCAAATCCAAAAACATAAAAATCCATTGAGCTCAAGGAGAACAACACTCACAATACAAAACACATTTCTATGTTATTGTAAGTAAGTGCATATCAACATCCACTGCATCCTCAGTGTCCTCTGTGTTCTCAAAAACTCCCCAGAAAATCCCCTCTATTTATCCTAGGGCGCTGTGAAGCGCCTCCTTTCTTAATTTGCATATGCCCTGGCGAATTCCCCTTATTTTCTACTATGGCCCTTCTGGCCCCTCTTACTCTAATTTGCATCCTCTGCAGAATTCCCCTTATTTTCTACTTTTCTGGGAAACCCCTCTTTATGTGTCATTTTTGACTCATATCCTGTTCTCTGAATTTTCCCTTATTTCCCGGTTTTACTCATTTCCTTATGTCCTTTTTTTTTTGGTGTTCCTGTCTTTTGGATTTCCCCTTATTTTCGGCCTTTCGTTATTAAAAAAAAAAACTCTATAAAACTGTATTTAGACTAAACTGCCTAGTTTTTGGCACAGTCAGCAGTGGATTACCGTGCTACCAGATGTCTCTCCGTTATTCTCTTTTCAAGATGCCTAAAATGTCTGTTTCATTTTACTCGTCTCATTTTATTATTTTTACTCTACGCACTTACTTTTGTTATGCCTTCTACTCTTGTAATATACTTAATGCCGTTTTTGTGAGACTTAAGTGATGCTTTGGATATAGTCTGTAAGCTGTGTCTCTAGATTTTTAGCAGGCTAGGCTATTTTATTTCTGCAATACATTCCTTAAGCATGATGGTCTCTGTCTCTGTTATTGTCCGGAGCTGTGTTTGTTTACGGCTACTTAGTTTGTTTAATTTCTGGCAAGCGCCGGTGTTCCTTTTCTCAAGACTCCCCTGACTCATGCACATCCTCTGTGTGTTTTCTTCTAGCCCACCCACGTGGTTCTTTCCCAACTTCCTCTGGGGCATCTGAACTCGCTCTCTATCATCGCTATCAGCTGACGCACTTGGCCACCGGTATTTCTGACACCTATGTCATTTACCAATTCTCATTTTACTCAAACCCCGATGTTTCTGGTGATGACCACCTCTCAGTCTACTCAGACTGAGAGTTGCCCTCATGTGGACAGTTGTCCATGGGACTCTAAAGCTCCCCTGTCTCCCAGTGTTTTTCAGGATATGGATGAGTCAACTCTGTCTAATCCTGTCTCCACCACGGATTATTCCCCGACGAGTCCAGTTGTCCCTCCTATCATTATTCCTCTGTCTCCGCCTTCTATTCCAGTTGTTCCCAGCGTGAGGCGGGCTCTCCTTTTTCCAGACTAATCTGTACTGCCCTTTTTCTTGAATAAACATGTTTCTTTTTTCCTACACTTGCCTCCTGGTATTTATTTGTGTCATGCTACTATACCTATTTATTTGCATCTTATTCCTATTCCTAACGTCCTACAGCTTCGTTTGCTACATTGTGCCTTAAGCTAAGTTTTGCGTATTATGCTGCTGGCTGCAGTTTAACTATGTACCAAATATGAGCTTTGCCTTCTAAACTCAACATCAGTGTGGTAACACAGTGTTTTCTCATCAGTCCTCTATGTGTGCACATAGACATATGGATGGGGTTCAGGCGCTGAAAACAAGCGACAAGCTAAACAGCGAGTTTCAAGCCTCTGCGACCGAAGGAAACGTGTTTTTTGAGCAAGTGCATATTTACACTTAGATGACATATTTCCATTTTTAATATCATAATATGATATTATGGTTAATATGATGATATGGTTGACATGTCACTGACCTAAAATTCCAAGAAATATGATTGTTTACAGTAAAGTACATAATGTCATTATAAAGGGTGAAAATGTGAAAAAAGTCAAAGAAAGTTAAGAAAGTCATTTTTCATCAAATGTGTGGTAACAATGTGTGTTCTCATCAGTCCTCTATGTGCATACACATGGGTGCGCTTCAGGCGCTGAAAACGCTATACAGCGAATTTCAAGCCTCTGCGAGCAAAGGAAACGTGCTTTTCTAGGAAATGCATATTTACGCTTAGGTGACGAACACTACTATGACATATTTCCCTTTTTATAACATAATATGATACTATGCTGTTTCACGTCACTGACCTAAAATTCCACGAAATATGATTGTTTACGGTAACATACATAATGTCATTATAAAGTGTGAAAATGTGAAAAAAAGTCAAACAAAATGAAGAAAGTCATTTTCATCATATGTGTGGTAACACCGTGTTTTCTCATCAGTCCTCTATGTGCATACACATGGGTACGCTTCATGAGTGGAAAGTGCTATCCAGTGAATTTCAAGCCTCTGCGACCAAAGGAAACGTGATTTTCTAACAAACGCATATTTACACTTAATTGACGTACTCTACTATAACATATTTCATTTTTTATTTTTTATAACATTTTATGATAATCTGGTATGTTTGACATGTCCTTGACCTAAAATTTCACGAAATATGATTGTTTACAGTAACATGTCATTATAAAGTGTGAAAATGTGAAATACAAGTCAAAGAAAGTTAAGAAAGTCATTTTTCATCAAATGTGTGGTAACACTATGTTTTCTCATCAGTCCTGTATGTGCATAGACAAGGGTGCGCTTCATGCGCTGAAACCGCTATACAGCGAGTTTCAAGCCTCTGCGACCAAAGGAAACGTTTTTTCTAGCAAGTGCATATGTACACTTATATGACGTACACTACTATAACATATTTCCATTTTTAATATCATAATATGATACTATGATTATGGTTGACATGTCACTGACCTAAAATTCCACGAAATATTATAGTTTACAGTAACATATTTATATAAAATGTGAAATTATTATAAAGTGTGAAAATGTGAAAAAAAGTCAAAGAACGTTAAGAAAGTCATTTTTCATCAAATGTGTGGTAACACTGTGTTCTCATCAGTCCTCTATGTGCATACACATGGGTGCGCTTCGGGCGCTGAAAACGCTATACAGCGAATTTCAAGCCTCTGCGACCAAAGGAAACGTGTTTTTCTAACAAACGCATCTTGACACTTAAGTGACGTACTCTACTATGACATATTTCACTGCTGTATGAGATAATATAATTCTATGATATTTTAGACCTGTCTGTGACCTAAAATAACACGAAATATGATTGTTTACAGTAACGTACATAATGTCATTATAAAGTGTGATAATGTGGAAAAAAAAAGTCAAACAAAATGAAGAAAGTCATTTTTCATCAAATGTGTGGTAACATTGTGTTTTCTCATCAGTCCTGTATGTGCATAGACTAGGGTGCGCTTCATGCGCTGAAACCGCTATACAGCGAGTTTCAAGCCTCTGCGACCAAAGGAAACGTGTTTTTTCTAGCAAGTGCATATGTACACTTATATGACGTACACTACTATAACATATTTCCATTTTTAATATCATAATATGATACTATGATTATGGTTGACATGTCACTGACCTAAAATTCCACGAAATGTTATAGTTTACAGTAACATATTTATATAAAATGTGAAATTATTATAAAGTGTGAAAATGTGAATAAAGTCAAAGAACGTTAAGAAAGTCATTTTTCATCAAATGTGTTTTCATCAAATGTGTTTTCTCATCAGTCCTGTATGTGCATAGACAAGCTTGCGCTTCAGACGCTGAAACCGCTATACAGCGAGTTTCAAGCCTCTGCGACCAAAGGAAACGTGTTTTTCTAACAAACGCATATTTACACTTAAGTGACATACTCTACTATAACATATTTCACTGCTTTATGAGATAATATGATTCTATGATATTTTAGACCTGTCTGTGACCTAAAATAACATGAAATATGATTGTTTACAGTAACGTACATAATGTCATTATAAAGTGTGATAATGTGGAAAAAAAAATTCAAAGAAAGTTAAGAAAGTCATATTTCATCAAATGTGTGGTAACACTGTGTTCTCTCATCAGTCGTCTATGTGCCCACATAGACACATGGGTGCGCTTCAGGCGCTGAAAACCCCATACAGCAAGTTTCAAGCCTCTGCAAGCAAAGGAAACGTGTTTTTCTAGCAAGTTCATATTTACACTTAGGTGATGAACACTACTATGACATATTTCCCTTTTTATAACATAATATGATACTATGATATGTTTCACGTCATTGACCTAAAATTCCACGAAATATGATGGTTTACAGTAACATACATAATGTCATTATAAAGTGTGAAAATGTGAAAAAAAAGTCCAACAGTGTGAAGAAAGTAATTTCTCATCAAATGTGTGGTAACAATGTGTGTTCTCATCAGTCCTCTATGTGCATACACATGGGTGTGTTTCAGGCGCTGAAAACGCTATACAGCTGTAACGAATCAATCATTACTAGCATTATTTTTTTCCTTTGACCTGGTCAGCAGGAAAGGCCTCTTCACACTGCTGCAGAAGATTGGATGTCCCCCCAAGCTCCTGAGGATGATCATGTCCTTTCATGAAGACATGCAGGGCACCGTACAGTACGATGGCTCTTCCTCGGACCCATTCCCAATCAAGAGCTTCGTCTGGCCTCTCTCCTTCAACCTGTCTGGCATGGGAGACCCTACCAGGAGCACGAAGCTCCAGCCAGCATAGCTATCCGGGTCACTGAGGCACGCAAGCCCCCAAACCCCGACAAGGTGGTGACTCTTTTGGGAATATTACTGTTAGATACGATAGACCGCATTACGTGTCAGTTAACAAATCGTCCATCACAGAAATAGCTATACAGGTGAAAGACGACCAAAATCAATACGTGCCTTTCAGTTACGGGAAAGTGTTTGTTAAGCTTCACTTTAGACCTGTGAAACAGTTTGTTTAAAGATGTTGTATCTCAATAACATGAACAACATCTATCCCATGCGTTATGTGGCCTATTACCAGAATCAAGCTGGTAATGGACTCCCGGGGTATGCCGGTCGGGGGGTTATGTATGGGGCCAGCTTGGGCGGTATGCTTAGGGGACTCTTTAGAATGGCCATACCGTTGCTAAAACATGGATTTAGCATAGCCAAGCCGATGTAGCCAAGCAGCTGCAAAAACCATACTAAGCGACGTTGTTACCAACCCCTATGCCCCATTACATCAACATAGATACATCAACATCATCATTAATGATCTTATACAACAAGTTGATAATCTCACATCTAATACGTCGTTTAAATAGATACTTTGTCAGACCTGCTGTGCACCACGTGTTCCCCATTTTCAGTATCACACATGGGGTGTTTGCGGGACACCTTCCACCCGTCCACGGTGTGGTAGACAATTTGTTCATTGTTGGTATCCACAATTTTCTCACGGACTTCACGAAGCTTCTCCACGTGTAAACTTCCTCCCGCAATTTGCGTAAAATATTGTCAACAGTACCTTGAGTTCTCTCGGGGTGTCGCCTAAAACCACACTTGCTCAATGCTTGGGCTATGATGTGTTTAAGCCCCGGTTTAATCAGATTACGTGACAGTTCCTCAGTGTAGCCGTTAAAAAAATAGGCGTCAGGCTCGAACAGACAGGAATGTCTAAGTTGGCTCGGATGATCCACTTCACACCCCAGACGCAACTCCTTCTGCTTTCTGTTTACTAAATATTCGAGAAGCACCACAACTATTGCTTTTATGATTTCGAAGCCGTCAGAGCGAGTGCAGCCGTCTGTGTCGTCGAACTCCGCATAGGCTATGGTTCCAGCGTTACCATAAGGTGTTGAAAGAAACAACATATTATGATGGTTATCGTAATATGTCGTTGGTTATCATAATATGTCATCAAATTCATACAAAACTTATCCAGCCAAGTGTTGTTGTAAGTCTGGGGGTGTGGTTCCAGTGATGTTGCGTTGTCGTCAGGTTCCGCCGGAGTTTCCTCAGGCGTATCGCTGTAACAACAGACAGACGTAGATTCTTGAGACATTGTGCATGTATGTAGTGAATGTGTCGATCCGCAGGCGTTTTTAATCATTGTTGTGATGCGGGGGCGGGCTTAAGAACCGATCTTCGGACATGGTAACGCCCTGCTCCGAACGAAACAATAACGCCTTTACACTATACACATCATTATGATGAAACTTTGTTAAACTAACGTTTTGTTTTTTCCCATGGCGCATAAGTTATATCTTTACTCAGCTCAATGCCAATTCTAGGTGTTGAGGCAGACGACGAACTTCTACCGGTTTTAGGAGTTTGTGGGGAGGACATTGTGTGAGCTTTTTTTTATTTTTTGCAGTGCGTCTTCTGTGTTATAACAAGGACTATTTAAGTATCCTATTTAACCGCCCTGTTTCAACACACACACGATCCACACATGATCCGATGACATACAGGCCACGGGGTATTTACAGCATTTCTCAGAACGCGCCGTAATAACTCATTAACATAAGCACACACACACACACAAACACATACACACACACACACACACACACACACACACACACACACACACAGAGAGAGTGGACAGGAAAAAAAAGTCATAAAATGTATTGTCATAAACCACACATCCTCATGCGACATTCATGAGGCCTTAAATTACACACGTTCATGGGACCTTCACGAGGCCATAAATTATACAACCTGATTTTTGACAGAAAGTGCATGATATAACTACTCATAGTATCATATCATGTTATAAAGAAGTGAAATGTGTTATATTAGAGGACGTCAGTTAAGTGTAAATATGCGTTTTTTAGAAAAACACGTTTCCTTTGCTCGCAGACGCTTGAAATTCACTGTATAGCACTTTAGTTGCCTGAAGCGCACAGATGTGTATGCAAAAAGAGGGCTGATGAGAAACCATAATGTTACCACACATTTGATGAAAGATGACGTGTCTCCATGTTCAATTTGACATTTTTCACGTTTTCACACTTAATTATGACATGATGTATGTTATGGTAAACAGTTGTATTTCGTGTTATTGTAGGTCAGAGTCATGTCTAACATATCATACTATCATATCATGATATAAAGAAGTGAAATGTGTTATATTAGAGCACGACACATGATTGTAAATATTGTTTTTTTTAGAAAAATACGTTTCAATTGGTCGCAGACGCTTGAAATTCACTGTATAGTGCTTTAGTTGCCTGGTGCGCGCAGGTGTATGCACATAGAGGACTGATGAGAAAATATAATCTTACCACACATTTGATGACAGATGACTTGTCTTCATGTTCAATTTGACTTTATTCTCGTTTTCACACTGAATTATGACATGATGTATGTTAAGGTAAACATACCTTGTCGTATATTACGTGTTATTTTAGGTCTGAGTCATGCCTAACATATCCCAGTATCATATCATGTTATAAAGAAGTGAAATGTGTTAGAGTACGTGACTTAATTGTACGTATGCCTTTTTAAGAAAAACACGTTTCCTTTGCTCGCAGGCGCTTGAAATTCGCTGTACAGTGCTTTAGTTGCCTGGTGCGCACACATGTATATGCACAAAAAGGACTGATGAGAAAACATAATCTTACCACACATTTGATGACAGGTGACTTGTCTTCATGTTCAATTTGACTTTTTTTCACACTTTATTAAGACATGATGTATGTTAATGTAAACAATTATATTTCGTGTCAGTTTCGGTCAGACTCATGTCTAACCATTGTATCATATCATGTTATAAAGAAGTGAAATGTGTTATATTAGAGCACGTCACTGAAGTGAACAGAAGTTTTTTTTTTTTTTTAGAAAAACACGTTTCCTTTGCTCGCAGACGCTTGAAATTCTCTGTATATGTCTTTAGTTGCCTCATGCGGGCACGTGTATGCACATAGAACACTAATGAGAACTATAATGTTACCACACATTTGATGAAAGATGACTTGTCTCCATGTTCAATTTGACATTTTTCACGTTTTCACACTTAATTATGACATGATGTATGTAAGGTAAACAATCGTGTTTCGTGTTATTTTAGGTCAGAGTCATGTCTAACATATCATATCATGATATAAAGAATTGAAATGTGTTATATTAGCGCACGTCACTTAATTGTAAATATGCGTTTTTTAGAAAAACACGTTTCCTTTGCTCGCAGGCGCTTGAAATTCGCTGTACAGTGCTTTAGTCGCCTGGTGCGCAAACATGTATATGCACAAAGAGGACTCATGAGAAAACATAATTGATGTAATACCACACAGATGACTTTCTTCATGTTCAATTTGACTTTTTTCACGTTTTCACACTTTAAAAAGACATGATGTATGTTAATGTGAACAATTATATTTCGTGTTATTTTAGGTCAGAGTCATGGCTAACATATCATAGTATCATATCATGTTATAAAGAAGTGAAATGTGTTATATTAGAGCACGTCACTTAATTGTAAATATGCGTTTTTAAAAAAAACACGTTTCCTTTACTCGCAGGCGCTTGAAATAGACTGTACAGTGCTTTAGTTGCCTGGTGCGCACACATGTGTATGCACAAAGAGGACTGATGAGAAAACATAATCTTACCACATATGAAGACAGATGACTTGTCTTCATGTTCAATTTGACTTTTTTCACGTTTTCAAACTTAATTATGACATGACGTATGTTATGGTAAACAATTGTATTTCGTGTTATTTTAGGTCACAGACATATCATAGTATCATACCATGATATAAAGAAGTGAAATGTGTTATATTAGAACACGACACTTGATTGTAAATATTGTTTTTTTTAGAAAAAAAGTTTCAATTGGTCGCAGACGCTTGAAATTCGCTGTATAGTGCTTTAGTCGCCTGATGCGCGCAGGTGTATGCACATAGAGGACTGATTAGAAAACATAATGTTACCTCACATTTGAAGACAGATGAATGTCTTCATGTTCAATTTGACATTTTTCACGTTTTCACACTTAATTATGACATGATGTATGTTAATGTAAACAATGGTATTTCGTGTTATTTTACGTCACAGACATATCATAGTATCATACCATGATATAAACAAGTGAAATGTTTTATATTAGAGCACGTCACTTAGGTGTAAATATACGTTTTTCAGACAAACACGGTTCCTTTGCTCGCAGACGCTTGAAATTCGCTGTATAGTGCTTTAGTTGCCTGATGCGCGCAGGTGTATGCACATAGAGGACTGATGAGAAAACATAATCTTACCACACTTTTGATGACAGATGACTTGTCTTCATGTTAAATTTGACTTTTTTCACGTTTTAACACTTAATTGTGACATGCTGTTTTTTAAAGTGAACAATCATGTCTTGTCATTTTATGTCATAGTATCATGTTATTATATAAAGAAGTGAAATATGTTATATTAGAGCACGTCACTTAATTGTAAATATATGTTTTTTAGAAAAACACGGTTCCTTTTCTCGCAGACGAAATTGGCTGTATGGTGCTTTAGTTGCCTGATGCGCACACATGTGAATGCACAAAGAGGGCTGATGAGAAAACATAATGTTACCACACATATTAAGGCAGATAACTTTCTTCATGTTAAATTTGACTTTTTTCACGTTTTCACGCTTTATTATGACATGATGTATGTTTATGTAAACAATTGTATTTCGTGTTAGTTTAGGTCAGATACATGTCTAACATATCATAGTATCATATCATGTTATAAAGAAGTGAAATGTGTTATATTAGAGCACGACACTTAATTGTAAATATGCGTTTTTTAGAAAAACACGTTTCCTTTACTCGCAGGCGCTTGAAATACGCTGTACAGTGCTTTAGTTGCCTGGTGCGCACACATGTATATGCACAAAGGGGCCTGATGAGAAAACATAATCTTACCACACATTTGATGACAGATGACTTGTCTTCATGTTTAATTTGACTTTTTTTCACGTTTTCACACTTTATAAAGACATGATGTATGTTAATGTAAACAATTATATTTCGTGTTATTTTAGTCAGACTCATGTCTAACATATCATATTATCATATCATGTAATAAAGACTTGAAATGTGTTATATTAGAGCACGACACTTAATTGTAAAGATGCGTTTTTTAGAAAAACACGTTTCCTTTGAAGCAGGCGCTTGAATTTCGCTGTACAGTGCTGTAGTCGCCTGGTGCGCAAACATGTATATGCACAAAGAGGACTGAAGAGAAAACATAATCTTACCACACATTTGATGACAGATGACTTGTCTTCATGTTCAATTTGACTTTTTTCACGTTTTCACACTTAATTATGACATGATGTATGTTATGGTAAACAATTGTATTTCGTGTTATTTTAGGTCAGAGTCATTTCTAATATGTTATGAATGTTATATCATATCATGATATGATACTAATGTTATCACACATTTGATGTAAGATAACTTGTTTTCATGTTAAATTTGACTTTTTTTTCACGTTTTCACACTTAATTATGACATGCTGTATATGTATGTGAACAATCATATTTCTTGTCATTTTATGTCATAGTATCATATCATGATATAAAGAAGTGAAATGTGTTATATTGGAGCACGACACGATTGTTAATATTGTTTTTTTTAGAAAAACACGTTTCAATTGGTCGCAGACGCTTGAAATTCGCTGTATAGAGCTTTAGTTGCCTGATGCGCGCAGGTGTATGCACATAGAGGACTGATGAGAAAACATAATGTTACCACACAATTGATGACAGATGACGTTTTCAAGTTCAATTATACTTTTTTTCACACTTTATTATGACATGATGTATGTTAATGTAAACAATTATATTTCGTGTTATTTTAGGTCAGCCTCATGTCTAACATATCATAGTATGTTATAAAGAAGTGAAATGTGTTATATTAGAGCACGTCTCTTAATTTTAAATATGCATTTTTTAGAAAAACACGTTTCCTTTGCTCGCAGACGCTTGAAATTGGCTGTATAGTGCTTGATGCCTCTAGATGATATAATTGATATAATTGACTGATGCGCGCAGAGGACTGATGAGGAAACATAATGTTATCACACATTTGATGTAAGATAACTTGTTTTCATGTTAAATTTGACTTTTTTTCACGTTTTCACACTTAATTATGACATGCTGTATATGTATGTGAACAATCATATTTCTTGTCATTTTATGTCATAGTATCATATCATTATATAAAGAAGTGAACTGTGTTATATTAGAGCACGTCACTTAATTGTAAATGTGCGTTTTTTTTTTTTAGAAAAACACGTTTCCTTTGCTCGAGACGCATGAAATTCTCTGTATAGTGCTTTAGTTGCCTGATGCGCGCAGGTGTATGCACATAGAGGACTGATTAGAAAACATAATGTTACCACACATTTGATGACAGATGTCTTGTCTTCATGTTCAATTTGACGTTTTTCACGTTTTCACACTTTAAAAAGACATGATGATGTATTGTTATGTAAACAATTATATTTCGTGTTATTTTAGGTCAGACTCATGTCTAACCATTGTATCATATCATGTTATAAAGAAGTGAAATGTGTTATATTAGAGCACGTCACTTAATTGTAAATATACGTTTTTTAGAAAAACACGGTTCCTTTGCTCGCAGACGCTTGAAATTGGCTGTATGGTGCTTTAGTTGCCTGATGCGCACACATGTGAATGCACAAAGAGGGCTGAGAAAACATAATGTTACCACACATACTAAGGCAGATAACTTTCTTCACGTTAAATTTGACTTTTTTTCACGTTTTCACGCTTTATTATGACATGATGTATGTTTATGTAAACAATTGTATTTCGTGTTATTTTAGGTCAGATACATGTCTAACATATCATAGTATCATATCATGACATAAAGAAGTGAAATTTGTTATATTAGAGCACACTTAATTGTAAATATTGGTTTTTTAAGAAAAACACGTTTCCTTTGGTCACAGACCCTTGAAATTGGCTGTATGGTGCTATAGTTGCCTGATGCGCACACATGTGAATGCACAATTAGGACTGATAAGAAAACATGATGTTACTGTACATATGATTACAGATGACTTTCTTCATGTTAAATTTGACTTTTTTCACGTTTTAACACTTATGACATGCTGTTTTGACTTTTTTATTATTATTATTATTATTATTATTATTATTATTATTATTATTAATAATAATAATAATAATATTATACATACAACACAATCAATAATATCGATAACATAACCAAAAAATAGGAAACACAGAACATACAAAATCTCTGAGATTAATATTTCAACCACTGACTCGCGTCGAGAGACGGCAAGCTGGCTCGTCTGAATAATTTGAGCGTGATGCTGGCGCTTTCTGTCCTTTTTTACTCTTCTTAGATGCGCTGGTTATAATAGGAGTCGTATTGTTTTTGAAAGAGTTAATAACTTGTCTGACATAACGATTCGGTACCGTGGAGTACAAAATAGAAAAAGCCTGCAGAAACTCGTTCCAGCCAATAGGTCTCAGCGCGTCAGTGACACCTTTGACTAAATCGAGCATGTGTGCGAACCGTGGATTGTTCGGCCTTTAAACACAAACTCCCCTGTCATCCCAAGATGCGACGTCTTTAGATTTAGAAATTTTATCTAAAATGTAACGAGCGTTTTTTACACTCCTCTGTGGAACGTTCTTCAAAACGTCGAGCACAACAGTGTCTGAAATATCGTGAACGCCCACGCCCACCACAGAGGACTGGTCTTCTTTTTCAACACCGTCAGGCTGTGGGAGTGTTAATGTTAACGTGTTGGTTTCACAGTCCCCCTGTCTTGCGATTGTTAAAAAACGTTGTAATTTATTTGTATACAGCTTAGCCTTTTTCAAATCAGATCTGTGCAAAATACTTCTTATAGTCGCGTCCAAATCATTCTCCACAACACGATGTTGTCACGTGGGGGTCAGTCATTAGTTTATTCATTTGATGCTGGTGTACTAAAAACATCTTCTCTGCATACTCCATCCCCCCCATGTTATCTAGATGCGACCAGATTTCTGATAAATGGTATTGCAACACTTAATAGCAGTAGTAGAAAACCCCCCTGCTGATTTATCAGACGTCTTTTTCTCTTAACAGCTATTTTCTTGTCAGCCACAAGCTTCAGAGCGCTTTTATTCCTTCTCAGTTTGCGGTATTGTGACACCGTGAGCGAAATATTCCCGTGGAGAACGTTAAGAGCCACTTCACACAAGGTTGCAATGAGTTCATCTGCTGCAGACTGTAAAATGTCTCTGTTTGGGTGTAGCGTTTAATAATATTTTTAAAAGACGCATGTTTCTACAAAGTCTATTCGACATTTTTTTTTTCACAATCCAACACTTTTTCCCCTCAACTATCTTCTTTTCTGTATGTATACAACAGGATTCGTTGAGAGTAAATCTGTTCTGAGCCGATAGTGTTCGGGTGGATTTGTTTTATAATCAATCATTAGGTAACCGAAAGGCTCGCTGATAGTATCTTGATAACACTCCTTAAAAAATTTTGTGTTACCCGGGTACATTTTTCTTCCTAGTACACTCACTTGGTTGATGTCTCTAGGGTTTTTAAACAACATCAGATAATTTGTGTTTAAGCTGATAGTCCTGCTGGATTTACCCTGACAAAATAAATTCTGTACGATATAAATAGCACTAAGGTTTTTATGGTGAACATACTGTGTGAACACCTTTTCCACCTCGTTGCTCCCGCTGGCCTCTTTCATCAAATCATCCAGGATTAACAAACTAGTTTTGTTGACTGGGAACAAATCATCATCGTTTAGAGTCTGTGGTAGTCCTTCAATAAATTTTATTTTGTACATTTTCAATAATTCGTCATACAACGGCTGCCAATAAATATATACAATGTTTTCAATTTTTTTAGAAATCAGCTGTACAGCATTTTGCAACAACATTTTTACAAAATATGACTTTCCTGAGTTTGAAGGTCCACTTATCACACATGAAAATGGGTGCTGTAATCTGAAATCAAAACCAGCAGTGTCTCAAACACCCCTGTGTTCAAAAAACATGTCAGAACCCATATGGAATTGTTGTGAAATCAGGGAGCAGCACACATTTGTTGTACACTACCTTAAACTTTTTGACGACTGTCCTATTGTGAAGTGTGAAGTGTTTGTTATCTCTCGCTATACTATCGGTGTGTGCCGACCGTACATCGGTGTGTGCCGACAGTATATGACGACCGTTATCACCCGCCATGACATAGTGATCAACAAGTCCGATCAGTGTGTCTAACCTAATGGCTTTTGCGTTTACGGCATTGAGCGTGATACCCTTGACCTTCATACAAACAGCACCCTTAGCAGTACGGTAGCCGTATGTTTTCGGACCCCATGAACAAAACTCTATAATATGGTCGCCACCCCCAACTTCATCAGTCAGATTACCGAGGTAAGGCCCCAATGGAGGATCCCAGTCACCATCTCTAGAAGTAAAGATGACACTGTGTCACTGTACAACAATCTATCACCCAATTTGTCCATTAGATCATACAGTTCTAGACGCGCATGTGCTGTTGTCAAAGCACCAAGAAAGATGTTAATGTCGCAGGTCTGCCCACATTTACCATCAGTGCTCTACTGTTGTAGAGCAACAGTGTCTGACACGAATGAGAAGTGTTTAACGTCGTATCCGCCACCAAAAATGTGTTGGGCGAACTGCTCAGGATCTGAGCAAATTTTCAAGCATAGAGAATCACCCCCAAAGTGAGTTCAACAGAAGTTTATTAATAGACCTACGTGCCTACGTGGGTTAAGGATTATCTTGTTTATTCAGTTTAATACCCTCTTTTTCAAAATAATTGGCTATGTATGCCTCTTTGTCTGCGTCTGTCACAACGCTCACGGGGAATCCGCTGGCCTCTTGTTTGTACTGTAGAAACGTTTTAACATAATCACAAAACAAGGTTTCCAAACGCTGAGGAAAATGCCACACCTCATCCACTTTCGTAACAACATACCCCTTCTCCACAGCTTTTAACAACTCAATACTAACCCAACAACCTGAAATGGCCTTTTCCTCATCATCATGTCTACATGGGGGTGTCTGATTCTGCTGGTCGGCACAGGTACGACAGAGCGGGAACATAAGCTTACCACCACTATAATGAAGGACGGGGTGAAGCAGTTTTCTCGGCGGCAGCACCGTGGCTTTGACAAATCCATAATAATTTTCAAGAGGTTCTAAATCCTTAAAAATTATTTGGGGGTGACCCATGGGATAACATTTCTTGGCCTGACAATATGGATACAGACTTGTGAAGTCGACATAGCGTATTTTCTCACATTTCACTTCTTTATATGATACTTTATGTTAGACTTGTCTCTGACCTAAAATAACACCAAATATGATTGTTTACAATAACATACATCATGTCATAATAAAGTGTGAAAACGTGAAAAAAGTCAAATTTAACATGAAGAAAGTCATCTGTCTTAATATGTGTGGTAACATTATGTTTTCTCATCAGTCCTCTATGTGCATACACATGAGTACGCATCAGGCAACTAAAGCACTATACAGTGAATTTCAAGCGTCTGCGAGCAAAGGAAACGTGTTTTTCTAAAAAACGTATGTTTTCACTTCAGTGATGCAATCTAATATAACACTTTTCACTTCTTTATAACATGATATGATACTATAATATGCTAGACATGTCTCTGACCTAAAATTACACCAAATATGATTGTTTACAATAACATACATCATGTCATAATAAAGTGTGAAAACGTGAAAAAAGTCAAATTTGACATGAAGAAAGTCATCTGTCATCATAGGTGTGGTAACATTATGTTTTCTCATCAGTCTTCCATGTGCATTCAAGTGTGCGCTTCAGGCAACTAAAGCACTATACAGCGAATTTCAAGCGTCCGCGAGGAAAGGAAATTGTGTTTTTCTTAAAAACGCATATTTACACTTAAGCGACGTGCTCTAATTATAACAAAATTCACTCTTTATAACACGATGTGATACTATGATATGTTAGACATGTCTCTGACCTAAAATAACACGAAATATATTTGTGTGGCTTGAGCCTATCCACTTTCTCTACCAGATGGTTTTTATTTATTTATTCAGTTATTTTTATTATTTTTGCTCCTGTAGAAGAATCAAGCAAAGTTACATATGGTACTTAAAACAAACAAACAAACAAACAAACAAATAAATAAATAAATAAATAAATAAAATCAGTGGCCAAAATATCAACAATTACTCACACTCACAAAAAACATAGAAATGGAACTGATGTACATTATAAAGTTTTCAACTCAACTTATGAAAAAGGAGAGGACACAACATGTTTTAATACAGATTATAGCCCATATCTATCTCTAATCAAAGCCTACATATAACTAAACATTCAAAATAATAAACTCCTAAGTCTCGAGAATGTTTGTGCAAGGCAATGAACAAAAATTCATTTCAATAACATGTCATCAGGTGAAAAAACAGCACATTCACTTAATCTTTGCCAGAAACGTGCCACTGGCTTTCCGTTTCTAGCAGCAAGAATATGGAACCCAGCAGATTCTAATAGAAGCAATACGACATCACCAGAACCAGAGTCATGTGACTGGCGCGGGAAAGAACTCAGTGATGTAAGCCCAGTCCTGACAGTTCCAAGACAGCTTTAACAGTGAGTGAATGGGAGAAATAGTGGCTACTTCAAGAAGTGTAAAATCTGCGTATATTAGTTTATAAAAGGGCAGCCTCGACCTTGCTTTTCCTCTTTTATTCCCCCAAAGCTTCACGTCTCCTACCCAATCGGCTTCTCTCTTCATAGCCTGTTTTTTTTACAGAAAACTATTTTTAGTTTGTTGCCTATTTCAATGGCCCCTAGCCCGCCATCTTCTTTTGGTGTATATAACAGCTCTCGCATTGTTACCTCTCTGTTATTTCCCCATATAAATTTAACACATTTTATTTAGTTGTATTATACGGAGGGAGAAC
The DNA here is from genome assembly GCA_023630585.1 of Cranoglanis bouderius. Lineage (NCBI taxonomy): Eukaryota > Metazoa > Chordata > Actinopteri > Siluriformes > Cranoglanididae > Cranoglanis > Cranoglanis bouderius. Next base: position 16,298,687 of record CM042570.1, read on the forward strand.
AGTTGCTAAGAATAATAATTTTGAGAGTACGAAAGTTTTAATTATTTGTATTCTAGTTTTAATCTTTTTCGATTTTCCAGTTTTCAATTTCTGACCTAATTTCCTGTACCTTTTTCTCCCAGTTCCGTTCCACACATTTAGTACTTGTAATTGTCAAGCCAAGTAGTTTAATTTCGTTTATTTGTATATTTAATGGCGGGGTGGCGGTATTGCCCATCCATACTGCGTCCGTTTTGTTGTGGTTTAATTTGGCTCGTATAATTTAAATAGATTGTTTATGATGTCTAATTGTTTCTGATTATTTATGAATATCTTGATATCATCCGCATATGCCGTGATTTTAGAGATCTTACCTGTGTTTAATGCCTGGTAGACCCGGATCATTTTTAACTTTGTATAAAAGGGGGCTGATCGCAATTATATAAAGTGCTGCGCTCAGAAGGCAGCCTTGTTTAACATCTCGTTGGATTTCAAAAGCATCTGTTAAACAGCCATTAACGTTAATTTGCACCATCATTGTTATATACATTGTTTGTATAAGGTTTTGTTTGGTCTAGACCAAAAAAGAGCTTTTGACCTCATTTCACGCGAGTACTTATGGAGTGTGATGAAACACTATGGGTTCAAAGAGGAGCTCATTAACATGATTAAAACCTTATAATAATTTTTATCAGTCACCTTCATCATTAATTCCCTCAGAGTCCCGAGATTATCCCACATGTGATGGCCTTTTGCTTCACATACACCTGCATGGTTATTACCACAGCCAGATGATCGGATTCAACTAGATACTCGGTTCTGTAATGTAAAGTCTTTATCACTTTTGAAATATAAATCCGATCTATTCTTGTTTTTGTCTTAACATCTATCCGAGTGAAGCCAAGATCATTTGGGTATTTTATTCTAAAAGTATGTTGCATTTCACACATATCACAAACATGTTTTAATAGTTTCCCTTTTCTGATTATTGTCGCATTTGTGTTTGGGAATCTATCTTTTTCATTTGTTACAGTATTAAAATCTCCACATAAGATGATACTGTATCCAACATTTAAAACTTCATATAATTTGCGGAAGATTATAATTTTCCCGGCTCTATCCGGGGGTGTATATACATTAACAATTCTCAATTTTCGATTTTTGCAATAGCAGTCCACTATTAGTAACCGTCCTGGGATGATTTCTCTAGACACAATAATGTCAACATTTTCTTTAAATAATATTCCAACACCTTCCGCGCTGTGTTCCCCAAATGATATAAGAGCATTTCCACTCGTCCACCTCTTAATAACATCATCAATATCATGTTTAGTC
>CM042570.1:16305000-16341331 GCA_023630585.1 Cranoglanis bouderius
CCCTCCACACACCTGGTGTCGTAACAACACTAAATACACTAAACACACAAACTAACACTGAATACACATCTAACACTAAATACACAATATAACAATAAATATATATCTAACACTAAATACACATCTAACACTAAATACACTAAATACACAAACTAACACTAAATCCACATCTAACACTAAATACCCAAATTAACACTATGTACACATCTAACACTAAATCCACATCTAACACTAAATACACATCTAACACTAAATACACATCAAACACTAAATACACCAAATACACAAACTAACAGTAAATCCACATATAACACTAAATACAATTCGAACACTAAATCCACATCTCTAACACTAAATACACTTCGAACACTAAATACACCAAATACACAAACTAACACTAAATCCACATCTAACACTAAATACACCAAATACACAAACTAACCATAAACCACATCTAACACTAAATACACATCTAACACTACATACACATCTAACACTAAATGCACATCTAACACTAAATCCACATCTAACACTAAATCCACATCTAACACTAAATACACATCTAACACTAAATACACCAAATACACAAACTAACACTAAATCCCCATCTAACACTAAATACACATCTAACACTAAATACACCAAATACACAAACTAACACTAAATCCACATCTAACACTAAAAACACATCTAACACTACATATACATCTAACCCTAAATACAAATCTAACACTAAATACACATCTAACACTTAATCCACATCTAAAACTAAATACACAAACAAACACTAAATCCACATCTAACAGTAAATTCATATCTAACACTAAATACACCAAATACACAAACTAACACTAAATCCACATCTAACACTAAATACCACATCTAAAACTAAATCCACATCTAACACTAAATACACGTCTAACACTAAATACACCAAATACACAAACTAACACTAAATCCACATCTAACACTAAATACACCAAATACACAAACTAACACTAAATCCACATCTAACACTAAATACACATCTAACACTAAATACACCAAATACACTAAATACACAAACACTAAATCCACATCTAACACTAAACACACATCTAACACTAAATACACCAAATACACAAACTAACACTAAATCCACATCTAACACTAAATACACATCTAACACTAAATCCACATCTAACACTAAATACACCTTTAACAATACATATACATCTAACACTAAATCCACATCTAACACTAAATACACATCTAACACTAAATATACCAAATACAAAAAACTAACACTTTATCCACATCTAAAACTAAATCCACATCTAACACTAAATCCACATCTAAAACTAAATACACAAACTAACACTAAATACACCTCTAAAACTAAATGCACATCTAACACTACATACACATCTAACACTAAATCCACATCTAACACTAAAACCACATCCACTAATACACATCTAACACTAAATCCACATCTAACACTAAATCCACATCTAACACTAAATACACATCTAACACTAAATACACAAATACACAAACTAACACTAAATCCACATCTAACACTAAATACCCATCTAAACCTAAATCCCCATCTAACACTAAATCCACATCTAAATCTAAATACACATCTAACACTAAATACACTTCTAACACTAAATAATCCAAATACACAAACTAACACTAAATCCACAGCTAACACTAAATACACCAAATACACAATCTAACACTAAATACACATCTAACACTAAATACACAACTAACACTAAATCCACATCTAACACTAAATACACATCGGACACTATATACACCAAATAAACAAACTAACACTAAATCCACATCTAACACTAAATACACCAAATACACAAACTACCAGTAAATCCACATCTAACACTAAATCGATATCTAACACTAAATACACATCTAACACTAAATACACCTCTAAAACTAAATGCACATCTAACACTAAATACACCTCTAACACTATATACACCAAATACACAAACTAACACTAAATACACCTCTAAAACTAAATGCACATCTAACACTACATACACATCTAACACAAAATCGACATCTAACACTAAATCCACATCTAACACTAAATACACAAACTAACACTAAATCCACATCTAACACTAAATCGACATCTAACACTAAATACACATCTAACACTAAATACACCTCTAAAACTAAATACACATCTAACACTACATACACATATAACACTAAATCCACATCTAACACTAAATCCACAGCTAGCACTACATACACATCTAACACTAAATCCACATCTAACACTAAATCCACATCTAACACTAAATACACATCTAACACTAAATACACCTCTAAAACTAAATGGACATCTAGCACTACATACACATCTAACACTAAATCCACATCTAACACTAAATAAACATCTAACACTAAATACACAAACAAACACTAAATCCACATCTAACACTAAATACAAATCAAACACTAAATACAACAAATACACAAACTACCAGTAAATCCACATATAACACTAAATCCACATCTAACACTAAATACACCAAATACACAAACTACCACTAAATCCACATCTAATACTAAATCCACATCTAACACTAAATCCACATCGAACACTAAATACACGTCGAACACTATATACACAAAATACACAAACTAACACAAAATCCACATCTAACACTAAATACACCAAATACACAAACTACCACTAAAACCACATCTAACACTAAATCCACATCTAACAATTAATATACATCTAACACTAAATACACATCTAACACTAAATACACATTTAACACTAAATACACCAAATACACAAACTAACACTAAATCCACATCTAACACTAAATACACATCTAACACTAAATCCACATCTAAAACTAAATCCACATCTAACACTAAATACACAAATTAACACTATACACATCTAACAGTAAATACACGTCTAACACTAAATCTACATCTAACACTAAATCCACATCTAACACTAAATCCACATCTAACACTAAATACACATCTAACACTAAATCCACATATAACACTAAATACACCAAATACACAAACTAACACTAAATCCACATCTAACACTACATATACATCTAAAACTAAATACACATCTAACACTAAATACACATCTAACACTACATATAACACAAACTAACACTAAATACACATCTAACACTAAATACACCAAATACACAAACTAACACTAAATCCACATCTAACACTAAATACACCAAATACACAAACTAACACTAAATACCACATCTAACACTAAATACACATCTAACACTACATACACATCTAACACTAAATACACATCTAACACTAAATACACATCGAACACTAAATACACCAAATACACAAACTAACACTAAATCCACATCTAACACTAAATCCACATCTAACACTAAATCCACATCTAACACTAAATACACATCTAACACTAAATACACATCTAACACTAAATGCACATCTAACACTAAATCCACATCTAACACTAAATACACATCTAACACTAAATACACCAAATACACAAACTAACACTAAATCCACATCTAACACTAAATACACATCTAACACTAAATCCACATCTAACACTAAATCCACATCTAACACTAAATACACATCTAAAACTAAATCCACATCTAACACTAAATACACATCTAACACTAAATCCACATCTAACACTAAATACACATCTAACACTAAATACACCAAATACACAAACTAACACTAAATCCACATCTAACACTAAATACACATCTAACACTAAATACACCAAATACACAAACTAACACTAAATCCACATCTAACACTAAATACACATCTAACACTAAATACACAAACTAACACTAAATCCACATCTAACACTAAATCGACATCTAACACTAAATACACATCTAACACTAAATACACCTCTAAAACTAAATGCACATCTAACACTACATACACATCTAACACTAAATCCACATCTAACACTAAATCCACATCTAGCACTACATACACATCTAACACTAAATCCACATCTAACACTAAATCCACATCTAACACTAAATACACATCTAACACTAAATACACCTCTAAAACTAAATGCACATCTAGCACTACATACACATCTAACACTAAATCCACATCTAACACTAAATACACATCTAACACTATATACACAAACAAACACTAAATCCACATCTAACACTAAATCCACATCTAACACTAAATACAACAAATACACAAACTACCAGTAAATCCACATATAACACTAAATACACTTCTAACACTAAATAAACCAAATACACAAACTAACACTAAATCCACATCTAACACTAAATGCACATCTAACACTACATACACATCTAACACTAAATCCACATCTAACACTAAATCCACATCTAACACTAAATACACATCGGACACTATATACACCAAATACACAAACTAACACTAAATCCACATCTAACACTAAATACACCAAATACACAAACTACCACTAAATCGACATCTAACACTAAATCGACATCTAACACTAAATACACATCTAACACTAAATACACCTCTAAAACTAAATGCACATCTAACACTACATACACATCTAACACTAAATCCACATCTAACACTAAATACACCTCTAAAACTAAATGCACATCTAACACTACATACACATCTAACACTAAATACACATCTAACACTAAATACACATCTAACACTAAATACACAAACTAACACTAAATCCATATCTAACACTAAATCGACATCTAACACTAAATACACATCTAACACTAAATACACCTCTAAAACTAAATACACATCTAACACTACATACACATATAACACTAAATCCACATCTAACACTAAATCCACAGCTAGCACTACATACACATCTAACACTAAATCCACATCTAACACTAAATCCACATCTAACACTAAATACACATCTAACACTAAATACACCTCTAAAACTAAATGGACATCTAGCACTACATACACATCTAACACTAAATCCACATCTAACACTAAATAAACATCTAACACTAAATACACAAACAAACACTAAATCCACATCTAACACTAAATACAAATCAAACACTAAATACACCAAATACACAAACTACCAGTAAATCCACATATAACACTAAATACACTTCTAACACTAAATACACCAAATACACAAACTAACACTAAATCCACATCTAACACTAAATACACATCGAACACTAAATACACATCGAACACTACATACACCAAATACACAAACTAAGACAAAATCCACATCGAACACTAAATACACCATATACACAAACTAACACTAAATCCAAATCTAACACTAAATCCACATCTAACACTAAATACACATCTAAAAACTAAATACACATGTAACACTACATACACATCTAACACTACATACACATCTAACACTAAATACATATTTAACACTAAATACACCAAATACACAAACTAACACTAAATCCAGATCTAACACTAAATACACATCTAAAACTAAATCCACATCTAACACTAAATCCACATATAACACTAAATACACATCTAACACTAAATACCACATCTAACACTAAATACACATCTAACACTAAATACACATCTAACACTAAAACCACATCTAACAGTAAATCCAGATCAAACACAAAATACACCAAATACACAAACTAACACTAAATCCACAACTAGCACTACATACACATCTAACACTAAATCCACATCTAACACTAAATACACATCTAACACTAAATCCACATCTAACACTAAATCCACATCTAACACTAAATACACATCGAACACTAAATACACCAAATACACAAACTAACACTAAATCCACATCTAACACTAAATACACCAAATACACAAACTAACACTAAATCCACATCTAACACTAAATACACATCTAAAAACTAAATACACATCTAACACTACATACACATCTAACACTACATACATATCTAACACTAAATCCACATCTAACACTAAATACACATCGAACACTAAAATACACCAAATACACAAACTAACACTAAATCCACATCTAACACTAAATACACCAAATACACAAACTAACACTAAAGCCACATCTAACACTAAATACACATCTAACACTAAATCCACATCTAACACTAAATCCACATCTAACACTAAATACACATCGAACACTAAATCCACATCTAACACTAAATACACCAAATACACAAACTAACACTAAATCCACATCTAACACTAAATCCACATCTAACACTAAATACACATCTAACACTAAATACACATCTAAAACTAAATCCACATCTAACACTAAATCCACATCTAACACTAAATACACATCTAACACTAAATACACCAAATACACAAACTAACACTAAATCCACATCTAACACTAAATCCACATCTAACACTAAATACACATCTAACACTAAATCCACATCTAAAACTAAATCCACATCTAACACTAAATACACATCTAACACTAAATACACATCTAACACTAAATCCACATCTAACACTAAACACACATCGACACTTAAATACACAAACTAAAACTAAATCCACATCTAACACTAAATACACCAAATACTCAAACCAACACTAAATCCACATCTAACACTAAATCCACATCTAACACTAAATACACATCTAACACTACATATACATCTAACACTAAATGCAAATCTAACACTAAATACACATCGAACACTAAATATACCAAATACAAAAAACTAACACTTTATCCACATCTAAAACTAAATCCACATCTAACACTAAATACACATCTAACACTAAATACACCAAATACACAAACTAACTAAATACACATCTAACACTAAATACACATCTAACGCTAAATGCACATCTAACACTAAATCCACATCTAACACTAAATACACCAAATACAAAAACTAACACTAAATCCACATCTAACACTAAGTACATATCTAAAACTAAATCCACATCTAACACTAAATACACATATAACACTAAATACACCAAATACACAAACTAACACTAAATCCACATCTAACAGTAAATACACATCTAACACTAAACACACATCGACACCTAAATACACAAACTAACACTAAATCCACATCTAACACTAAATCGACATCTAACACTAAATACACATTTAACACTAAATACACCTCTAAAACTAAATGCACATCTAACACTACATACACATCTAACACTAAATCCACATCTAATACTAAATACACATCTAACACTACATTCACATCTAACACTAAATCCACTTCTAACACTAAATACACCAAATACACAAACTAACACTAAATCCACATCTAACACTAAATCCACATCTAACACTAAATACACATCTAACACTACATATACATCTAACACTAAATACACATCTAACACTAAATACACATTTAATACTAAATACACCAAATACACAAACTAACTAAATCCACATCTAAAACTAAATCCACATCTAACACTAAATACACATCTAACACTAAATACACCAAATACACAAACTAACACTAAATCCACATCTAACACTAAATACACATCTAACACTAAATACACATCTAACACTAAATACACATCTAAAACTAAATCCACATCTAACACTAAATACACATCTAACACTAAATCCACATCTAACACTAAATACACATCTAAAACTAAATTCACATCTAACACTAAATACACATCTAACACTAAATCCACATCTAACACTAAATGCACATCTAACACTAAATACACCAAATACTCAAACCAACACTAAATCCTCATCTAACACTAAATACACTTCTAACACTAAATATACATCTAACACTAAACACACACAAACACTAAATACACCAAATACACAAACTAACACTAAATCCACATCTAACACTAAATACACCAAATACACAAACTAACACTAAAACCACATCTAACACTAAATACACATCTAACACTGAATACACCAAATACACAAACTAACACTAAATCCACATCTAACACTAAATACACATCTAACACTAAATACACCAAATACACAAACTAACACTAAATCCACATCTAACACTACATACATCTAACACTAAATACACATCTAACACTAAATACACTTCTAACACTAAAACATATCTAACACTAAATACACATCTAACACTAAATACACATCTAACACAAAATACACATCTAACACTAAATACACATCTAACACTAAATACAATAAATACACAAACAAACACTAAATACACAACTGACACTAAATACACCAAATACACAAACTAACACTAAATCCACAGCTAACACTAAATACACATCTAACACTAAATACACATCTAAAACTAAATCCACATCTAACACTAAATACACATCTAACACTAAATCCACATCTAACACTAAATACACCAAATACACAAACTAACACTAAATCCACATCTAACACTAAATCCACATCTAACACTAAATCCACATCTAACACTACATACACGTCTAACTCTAAATACACGTCTAACGCTAAATACACGTCTAACGCTAAATACACGTCCAACGCTAAATACACGTCTAACGCTAAATACACGTCTAACGCTAAATACACATCTAACGCTAAATACACAAACCAACGCTAAATACACGTCTAACGCTACATCCACGTCTAACGCTACATCCACATCGAACACTAAATCCACATCTAACACTAAATACCCAAATTAACACTATATACACATCTAACAGTAAATACACGTCTAACACTAAATACACATCTAACGCTAAATACAAGTCTAACGCTAAATACACATCTAACTCTAAATACACATCTAACACTAAATACACATCTAAAACTAAATACACATCTAACACTAAATACAGAAACAAACACTAAATCCACATGTAACAGTAAATACACCTCTAACACTAAATACAACAAATACACAAACTAACACTAAATCCACATCTAACACTAAATACACATCTAACACTACATACACATCTAACACTAAATCCACATCTAACACTAAATACACATCTAACACTAAATACACCAAATACACAAACTAACACTAAATCCACATCTAAAACTAAATACACATCTAACACTACATACACGTCTAACACTAAATCCACATCTAACACTAAATACACATCTAACACTAAATACACCAAATACACAAACTAACACTAAATCCACATCTAACACTAAATCCACATCTAACACTAAATCCACATCTAACACTAAATACACATCTAACACTAAATTCACATCTAAAACTAAATCCACATCTAACACTAAATACACCAAATACACAAACTAACACTGAATCCCCATCTAACACTAAATCCACATCTAACACTAAATCGACATCTAACACTAAATACACCTCTAAAACTAAATGCACATCTAACACTACATACACATCTAACACTAAATCCACATCTAACACTAAATACACATCTAACACTAAATACACAAACAAACACTAAATCCACATCTAACACTAAATACAAATCAAACACTAAATACACCAAATACACAAACTACCAGTAAATCCACATATAACACTAAATACACTTCTAACACTAAATCTACATCTAACACTAAATACACATCTAACACTAAATACACCCAATACACAAACAAACACTAAATCCACATCTAACACTAAATACACATCGAACACTAAATCTACATCTAACACTAAATACACATCGAACACTAAATCCAAATCTAACACTAAATACAAACACTAAATCCACATCTAACACTAAATCCACATCTAACACTACATATACATCTAACACTAAATCCAAATCTAACACTAAATACACATCTAAAACTAAAACCACATCTAACACTTAATCCACATCTAAAACTAAATACAAAAACTAACACTAAATACACATCTAACACTAAATACACCTCTAAAACTAAATGCACATCTAACACTAAATACACCTCTAAAACTAAATGCACATCTAACACTACATACACATCTAACACTAAATCCACATCTAACACTAAATCCACATCTAGCACTACATACACATCTAACACTAAATCCACATCTAACACTAAATCCACATCTAACACTAAATACACATCTAACACTAAATACACCTCTAAAACTAAATGCACATCTAGCACTACATACACATCTAACACTAAATCCACATCTAACACTAAATAAACAAACAAACACTAAATCCACATCTAACACTAAATACAAATCAAACACTAAATACAACAAATACACAAACTACCAGTAAATCCACATATAACACTAAATACACTTCTAACACTAAATAAACCAAATACACAAACTAACACTAAATCCACATCTAACACTAAATACACCAAATACACAAACTAACACTAAATACACATCTAACACTAAATACACAACTAACACTAAATCCACATCTAACACTAAATACACATCGGACACTATATACACCAAATACACAAACTAACACTAAATCCACATCTAACACTAAATACACCAAATACACAAACTACCACTAAATCGACATCTAACACTAAATCGACATCTAACACTAAATACACATCTAACACTAAATACACCTCTAAAACTAAATGCACATCTAACACTACATACACATCTAACACTAAATCCACATCTAACACTAAATACACCTCTAAAACTAAATGCACATCTAACACTACATACACATCTAACACTAAATACACATCTAACACTAAATACACATCTAACACTAAATACACAAACTAACACTAAATCCATATCTAACACTAAATCGACATCTAACACTAAATACACATCTAACACTAAATACACCTCTAAAACTAAATACACATCTAACACTACATACACATATAACACTAAATCCACATCTAACACTAAATCCACAGCTAGCACTACATACACATCTAACACTAAATCCACATCTAACACTAAATCCACATCTAACACTAAATACACATCTAACACTAAATACACCTCTAAAACTAAATGGACATCTAGCACTACATACACATCTAACACTAAATCCACATCTAACACTAAATAAACATCTAACACTAAATACACAAACAAACACTAAATCCACATCTAACACTAAATACAAATCAAACACTAAATACACCAAATACACAAACTACCAGTAAATCCACATATAACACTAAATACACTTCTAACACTAAATACACCAAATACACAAACTAACACTAAATACACATCTAACACTAAATACACATCTAACACTAAATCCACATCTAACACTAAATACACATCGAACACTATATACACCAAATACACAAACTAACACTAAATCCACATCTAACGCTAAATACACCAAATACACAAACTAACACTAAATCCACATCTAAAACTAAATCCACATCTAACACTAAATACATATCTAAAAACTAAATACACATCTAACACTACATACACATCTAACACTAAATGCACATCGAATACTAAAATACACCAAATACACAAACTAACACTAAATCCACATCTAACACTAAATCCACATCTAACACTAAATCCACATCGAACACTAAATACACATCTAACACTACATACACGTCTAACACTAAATCCACATCTAACACTAAACACACATCTAACACTAAATACACCAAATACACAAACTAACAATAAATCCTCATCTAACACTAAATACACATCTAACACTAAATCCACATCTAACACTAAATACACATCTAAAACTAAATACACATCTAACACTTAATCCACATCTAAAACTAAATACACAAACTAACACTAAATCCACATCTAACACTAAATCCACATCTAACACTAAATACACATCTAACACTACATATACATCTAACACTAAATACACATCTAACACTAAATACACATCTAACACTAAATCCACATCTAACACTAAACACACATCTAACACTAAATACACATCTAACACTAAATACACATCTAACACTAAATACACATCGAAACCTAAATACACCAAATACACAAACTAACACTAAATCCACATCTAACACTAAATACACCAAATACACAAACTAACTAAATCCACATCTAAAACTAAATCCACATCTAACACTAAAAACACCAAATACACAAATTAACTAAATCCACATCTAACACTAAATACACATCTAACACTACATACACATCTAACACTAAATCCACATCTAACACTAAATACACATCTAACACTAAATACACCAAATACACAAACTAACACTAAATCCACATCTAACACTAAATACACCTCTAAAACTAAATGCACATCTAACACTACATACACATCTAACACTAAATCCACATCTAACACTAAATACACATCTAACACTAAATACACATCTAACACTAAATGCACATCTAACACTAAATACACATATAACACTAAATGCACATCTAACACTAAATCCACATCTAACACTAAATCCACATCTAACACTAAATACACATCTAACACTCCACATCTAACACTAAATACACATTTAACACTAAATACACCAAATACACAAACTAACGCTAAATACACCTCTAAAGCTAAATACACGTCTAACGCTACATCCACGTCTAACGCTACATCCACATCGAACACTAAATCCACATCTAACACTAAATCCACATCTAACACTAAATCCACATCTAACACTAAATCCACATCTAACACTAAATACACCAAATACACAAACTAACACTAAATCCACATCTAACACTAAATACACATCTAACACTAAATCCACATCTAACACTAAATCCACATCTAACACTACATATACATCTAACACTAAATACACATCTAACACTAAATGCACATCTAACACTAAATACACATTTAAACTAAATACACCAAATACACAAACTAACACTAAATCCACATCTAACACTAAATACACATCTAACACTACATATACATCTAACACTAAATACACATCTAACACTAAATACACATCGAACACTAAATACACATCTAACACTAAATACACATGTAACACTAAATGCTCATCTAACACTAAATACACCAAATACTCAAACCAACACTAAATCCACATCTAAAACTAAATCCACATCTAACACTACATACAGATCTAACACTAAATCCACATCTAACACTAAATACACATCTAACACTAAATACCAAACTAACACTAAATCCACATCTAACACTAAATCGACATCTAACACTAAATACACATCTAACACTAAATACACCTCTAAAACTAAATGCACATCTAACACTACATACACATCTAACACTAAATCCACATGTAACACTAAATCCACATCTAACACTACATACACATCTAACACTAAATCCACATGTAACACTAAATCCACATCTAACACTAAATACACATCTAACACTAAATACACCTCTAAAACTAAATGCACATCTAGCACTACATACACATCTAACACTAAATCCACATCTAACACTAAATACACATCTAACACTAAATACACAAACAAACACTAAATCCACATCTAACACTAAATACAAATCAAACACTAAATACACCAAATACACAAACTACCAGTAAATCCACATATAACACTAAATACACTTCTAACACTAAATACACCAAATACACAAACTAACACTAAATACACATCTAACACTACATACACATCTAACACTAAATCCACATCTAACACTAAATACACATCGAACACTATATACACCAAATACACAAACTAACACTACATTCACATCTAACACTAAATCCACATCTAACACTAAATCCACATCTAACACTAAATACACATCTAACACTAAATACACATCTAACACTAAATACACATCTAACACTAAATACACCAAATACACAAACTAACACTAAATCCACATCTAACACTAAATCCACATCTAACACTAAATACACCTCTAAAACTAAATGCACATCTAACACTACATACACATCTAACACAAAATCGACATCTAACATTAAATACACATCTAACACTAAATACACCAAATACACAAACTAACACTAAATCCACATCTAACACTAAATACACACATCTAACACTAAATACACATCTAACACTAAATACACATCTAACACTAAATCCACATCTAACACTAAATCCAGATCTAACACTAAATACACCAAATACACAAACTAACACTAAATCCACATCTAACACTAAATACACATCTAACACTAAATACACATCTAACACTAAATACACAACTAACACTAAATCCACATCTAACACTACATTCACATCTAACACTAAATCCACATCTAACACTAAATACACATCTAACACTTAATACACATTTAAAACTAAATCCACATCTAACACTAAATACACATCTAACACTAAATACACCAAATACACAAACTAACACTAAATCCACATCTAACACTAAATACACCTAACACAAACTACACACTAACACTAAATACACATCTAACACTAAATACACCAAATACACAAACTAACACTAAATCCACATCTAACACTAAATACACATCATGCACATCTAACACTACATACACATCTAACACTAAATCCACATCTAACACTAAATACACATCTAACACTAAATACACCAAAGACACAAACTAACACTAAATCCACATCTAACACTAAATCCACATCTAAAACTAAATACACAAACTAACACTAAATCCACATCTAACACTAAATCCACATCTAACACTAAATCCACATCTAACACTAAATACACATAAATCGACATCTAACACTAAATACACATCTAACACTAAATACACCTCTAAAACTAAATGCACATCTAACACTAAATACATACACATCTAACACTAAATCCACATCTAACACTAAATACACATCTAACACTAAATCCACATCTAACACTAAATACACATTGAACACTAAATACACCAAATACACAAACTAACACTAAATACACATCTAACACTAAATACACATCTAACACTAAATACACAAACTAACACTAAATCCATATCTAACACTAAATCCACAGCTAGCACTACATACACATCTAACACTAAATCCACATCTAACACTAAATCCACATCTAACACTAAATACACCAAATACACAAACTAACTGAATCCACATCTAACACTAAATACACCTAAATCCACATCTAACACTTAATCCACATCTAAAACTAAATACACAAACAGACACTAAATCCACATGTAACACTAAATCCATATCTAACACTAAATACACAACTAACACCAAATACACCAAATACACAAACTAACACTAAATCCACATTTAACACTAAATACACCAAATACACAAACTAACACTAAATCCACATCTAACACTAAATCCACATCTAACACTAAATACACATCTAACACTACATATACATCTAACACTAAATACACATCTAACACTAAATACACATCGAACACTAAATACACCAAATACACAAACTAACACTAAATCCACATCTAACACTAAATACACCAAATAAAACTAACACTAAATACACATCTAACACTAAATACACATCTAACACTAAATACACATCTAACACTAAATACCAAACTAACACTAAATCCACATCTAAAACTAAATCCACATCTAACACTAAATACACATCTAAAAACTAAATACACATCTAACACTAAATACACGTCTAACGCTAAATACACATCTAACGCTAAATCCACATCTAACACTAAATCCACAGCTAGCACTACATACACATCTAACACTAAATCCACATCTAACACTAAATCCACATCTAACACTAAATACACATCTAACACTAAATACACCTCTAAAACTAAATGGACATCTAGCACTACATACACATCTAACACTAAATCCACATCTAACACTAAATAAACATCTAACACTAAATACACAAACAAACACTAAATCCACATCTAACACTAAATACAAATCAAACACTAAAAACACCAAATACACAAACTACCAGTAAATTCACATATAACACTAAATACCCTTCTAACAGTAAATACACCAAATACACAAACTAACACTAAATACACATCTAACACTAAATACACATCTAACACTAAATGCACATCTAACACTAAATACACATCGAACAATAAATACACAAAATACACAAACTAACACTAAATCCACATCTAACACTAAATACACCAAATACACAAACTAACACTAAATCCACATCTAACACTAAATCTACATCTAACACTAAATACACATCTAACACTAAATACACCTCTAACACTAAATCCACATCTAACACTAAATCGACATCTAACACTAAATACACATCTAACACTAAATACACCTCTAAAACTAAATCCACATCTAACACTACATACACATCTAACACTAAATCCACATCTAAAACTAAATACACATCTAACACTAAATACACCAAATACACAAACTAACACTAAATCCCCATCTAGCGCTAAGTACACATCTGACGCTAAATACACGTCTAACACTAAATACAGTCTAACACTAAATACACATTTAACACTAAATACACGTCTAACACTTAATACACATCTAACACTAAATACACATCTAACGCTTAATACACATCTAACGCTAAATACACGTCTAACACTAAATACACAACTAACACTAAATACACAACTAACACTAAATGCACATCTAACGCTCAATACACATCTAACATTAAATACACATCTAACACTAAATACACATCTAACACTAAATACACCAAATACACAAACTAACACTAAATCCACATCTAACACTAAATACACTTAACACTAAATACACATCTAACACTAAATACACATCGAAACATAAATACACCAAATACACAAACTAACTGAATCCACATCTAAAACTAGATCCACATCTAACACTAAATCCACATCTAACACTAAATACATATTTAACACTAAATACACCAAATACACAAACTAACACTAAATCCACATCTAACACTAAATACACCAAATACACAAACTAACTAAATCCACATCTAAAACTAAATCCACATCTAACACTGAATCCACATCTAATACTAAATGCACATCTAACACTAAATCCACATCTAACACTAAATACACATCTAACACTAAATACACCAAATACACAAACTAACACTAAATCCACATCTAACACTACATACAGATCTAACACTAAATCCACATCTAACACTAAATCCACATCTAACACTAAATACCAAACTAACACTAAATACACCAAATACACAAACTAACACTAAATCCACATCTAACACTAAATCCACATCTAAAACTAAATCCACATCTATCACTAAATCCACATCTAACACTAAATCCACATCTAACACTAAATGCACATCTAACACTAAATACACATCTAACACTAAATACACCAAATACACAAACTAACACTAAATCCACATCTAACACTAAATCCACATCTAACACTAAATACACATCTAAAACTAAATCCACATCTAACACTAAATACACATCTAACACTAAATCCACATCTAACACTAAATACACATCTAAAACTAAATACACAAACTAACACTAAATCCACATCTAACACTAAATACACATCTAACACTAAATACACATCTAACACTAAATACACATCGAAAACTAAAATACACCAAATACACAAACTAACTCTAAATCCACATCTAACACTAAATACACATCTAACACTACATACACATCTAACACTAAATCCACATCTAACACTAAATACACATCTAAAACTAAATACACATCTAACACTACATACACGTCTAACACTAAATCCACATCTAACACTAAATACACGTCTAACGCTAAATACACGTCTAACGCTAAATACACAAACTAACGCTAAATACACATCTAACGCTAAATACACGTCTAAAGCTAAATACACGTCTAACGCTACATCCACGTCTAACGCTACATCCACATCGAACACTAAATCCACATCTAACACTAAATCCACATCTAACACTAAATCCACATCTAACACTAAATCCACATCTAACACTAAATACACATCTAACACTAAATACACCTCTAAAACTAAATGCACATCTAGCACTACATACACATCTAACACTAAATCCACATCTAACACTAAATACACATCTAACACTAAATACACAAACAAACACTAAATCCACATCTAACACTAAATACAAATCAAACACTAAATACACCAAATACACAAACTACCAGTAAATCCACATATAACACTAAATACACTTCTAACACTAAATCTACATCTAACACTAAATCCACATCTAACACTAAATACACATCTAACACTAAATACACATCGAACACTAAATCTACATCTAACACTAAATACACATCGAACACTATATACACCAAATACAAAAACAAACACTAAATCCACATCTAACACTAAATACACATCTAACACTAAATACACCTCTAAAACTAAATGCACATCTAACACTACATACACATCTAACACTAAATCCACATCTAACACTAAATACACATCTAACACTAAATACACCAAATACACAAACTAACACTAAATCCACATCTAACACTAAATACACACCTAACACTAAATACACATCTAACACTAAATACACCTCTAAAACTAAATGCACATCTAACACTACATACACATCTAACACTAAATCCACATCTAACACTAAATCCACATCTAGCACTACATACACATCTAACACTAAATCCACATCTAACACTAAATCCACATCTAACACTAAATACACCTCTAAAACTAAATGCACATCTAGCACTACATACACATCTAACACTAAATCCACATCTAACACTAAATACACATCAAACACTAAATACACCAAATACACAAACTAACAGTAAATCCACATATAACACTAAATACACTTCGAACACTAAATACACCAAATACACAAACTAACACTAAATCCACATCTAACACTAAATACACCAAATACACAAACTAACACTAAATACACATCTAACACTAAATACACATCTAACACTAAATCCACATCTAACACTAAATACACATCGAACACTATATACACCAAATACACAAACTAACACTAAATCCACATCTAACGCTAAATACACCAAATACACAAACTAACACTAAATCCACATCTAAAACTAAATCCACATCTAACACTAAATACACATCTAAAAACTAAATACACATCTAACACTACATACACATCTAACACTAAATCCACATCTAACACTAAATGCACATCGAATACTAAAATACACCAAATACACAAACTAACACTAAATCCACATCTAACACTAAATACACCAAATACACAAACTACCACTAAATCCACATCTAATACTAAATCCACATCTAACACTAAATACACGTCGAACACTATATACACAAAATACACAAACTAACACAAAATCCACATCTAACACTAAATACACCAAATACACAAACTACCACTAAAACCACATCTAACACTAAATCCATATCTAACGTTAAAAACACCAAATACACAAACTAACACTAAATCCACATCTAACACTAAATCCACATCTAACACTAAATACACATCTAAAAACTAAATACACATCTAACACTACATACACATCTAACACTACATACACATCTAACACTAAATACACAAACAAACACTAAATCCACATCTAACACTAAATACAAATCAAACACTAAATACACATCTAACACTAAATACACCAAATACACAAACTAACACTAAATCCACATCTAACACTAAAAACACATCTAACACTAAATCCACATCTAACACTAAATGCACGTCTAACACTAAATACACATCTAACACTAAATACACCAAATAAACAAACTAACACTAAATCCACATCTAACACTAAATACACATCTAACGCCAAATACAACAAATACACAAACTAACACTAAATCCACATCTAACACTAAATACAACAAATACACAAACTAACACTAAATCCACATCTAACACTAAATCCACATCTAACACTACATACACATCTAACACTAAATACACATCTAACACTAAATCCACATCAAACACTAAATACACAACTAACACTAAATACACCAAATACACAAACTAACACTAAATCCACATCTAACACTAAATACACATCTAACACTAAATACACATCTAACACTAAATACACATCTAACACTAAATACACATCTGACACTAAATACACATCTAACACTAAATCCACATCTAACACTAAATACATATTTAAACTAAATACACCAAATACACAAACTAACACTAAATCCACATCTAACACTAAATCCACATCTAACACTACATATACATCTAACACTAAATACACATCTAACACTAAATGCACATCTAACACTAAATACACTTCTAACACTAAAAACATATCTAACACTAAAAACATATCTAACACTAAATACACTAAATACACATCTAACACTAAATACACATCTAACGCTAAAAACACCAAATACACAAACTAACACTAAATACACATCTAACACTAAATACACATCTAACACTAAATCCACATCTAACACTAAATACAAATCAAACACTAAATACACCAAATACACAAACTAACAGTAAATAGACATCTAACGCTAAATACACATCTAACACTAAATACACGTCTAACGCTAAATACACATCTAACGCTAAATACACGTCTAACGCTAAATACACGTCTAACGCTACATCCACGTCGAACACTAAATCCACATCTAACACTAAATCCACATCTAACACTAAATCCACTTCTAACGCTAAATACACGTCTAACGCTAAATACACCAAATACACAAACTAACAGTAAATCCACATCTAACACTAAATACACATCTAACACTAAATACACATCAAACACTAAATACACCAAATACACAAACTAACAGTAAATCCACATATAACACTAAATACACTTCGAACACTAAATACCCAAATTAACACTAAATACACATCTAACACAAAATCCACATCTAACACTAAATACACATCTAACACTAAATACACATCTAACACTAAATGCACATCTAACACTAAATACACATCTAACACTAAATCCACATCTAAAACTAAATCCACATCTAACACTAAATACACATCTAACACTAAATACACCAAATACACAAACTAACACTAAATCCACATCTAACACTAAATACACATCTAAAACTAAATCCAGATCTAACACTAAATCCACATATAACACTAAATACACCAAATACACAAACTAACACTAAATCCACATCTAACACTAAATACACATCTAACACTAAATACACATCTAACACTAAATCCACATCTAAAACTAAATCCACATCTAACACTAAATCCACATCTAACACGAAATACCCAAATTAACACTATATACACATCTAACACTAAATACACATCTAACACTAAATACACATCTAACACTAAATACACATCTAAAAACTAAATACACATCTAACACTACATACACATCTAACACTACATAAGTAGTTATATCATATACTTTATGTCAAAAATTGATTTATGACCCCCTGATGTTTGTATAATTTATGGACTCGTGAAGGTCCCATGAACATGTGTAATTTATGACAGTACATTTATGTTTATTTTTCCTGTCTTCTGTCTGTGTGTGTATGTGTGTGTGTGTGTTTAATGTTTCAGGAAGTGATAGGTGCTAATGGTTTGTATACTTATCTGTGTTTTTTTAGTGCAATTATCTGTTACAACGAGTGTCCCAACGTGAACTCCTAAAGATCCTAGGAGCGTAAATACGAGGGTCTCGTGAATGAAGCATGAACATGTGTGGTTTATAACGTTTGCCTGTCCTCTGTGTGTGTGTGTGTGTGTGTGTGTGTGTGTGTGTTAATGGTTTTACACCCCCGCTATGTGCGTGTTGAAAAAAAGCTATTGATTAAATAAATAGTTGTGGATAAAACATAGAAGAGGCTGCGTAATACCCACACGGTGGCTAATCCATGAGTTTCCCAAACCCTTAGAAGGACGATGTGTATTTCACCAAGAATACGTGTTGAAATGAGTGGTGTCGTCTTTTGTGTCAGTGTGGGTGTGTGCTAATGGGGGTAATCCCAAGGATTTCACACTTTTTCAGGTCCCCTACCCCCCTACCGCCCCTGTGCGTGTGCTCGTGTGTGACCTGGAGTTAGTGTTTTAAAAAAACAAACAAATAGTTAAAGAGCTATGGCTTGTATACTTATCTGTTTTTATTAGTGCAATTATTTGTTACAACGACTGTCCCAACGTGAACTCCTAAAGACCCTAGAAGTGTAAATACGGGGGTCTCGTGAATGAAGCATGAACATGTGTGGTTTATAACGTTTGCCTGTCCTCTGTCTGTGTGTGTGTGTGTGTGTGTGTGTGTGTGTGTGTGTGTGTGTGTGTGTGTGTTAATGAGTTTTTACAACCGCGCTATGTGTGTGTGTGTGTGTGTGTTCTGAAAAAGCTGTTGGTTAAATAAAAACCGTGGACGGATCACTTTTTTGTTAATTTGATTGTAAAAGTGTTTCAGTAAATGAACAGACTGATGTTTGTGAAACTGCTGAAACATTTTGTTGATTACGTTGTTGAGAAAAACACTCGTTCACTTTTACTGAACTGAAATCCCCAAACATTTAAAAACCATGTGAGTTTTTCTTTTGTGGAATCGAATCTGAATATCCTGTGTCATTCTTAACTAACTTTATCCAATAATACTTTATTATACACACATCACATTCAATAATACAGATAACAACATGATCAAAATACGACAACATGCAAAAAAAAGATCACATTTATTTTAAACTGAGCCACTGACTCCGGTCATGAGGGGTGAACTGAATACATGGTCATCTGGGTAAAATGAATGTGTTGATGGTGAACTCGAGGGCGTTTTCTGTTTTTACTCTTCTTAGACGAGCGTCAGATAGCATGTGGTAATGGGCCCGAGCTCGGCAGCCCCGCGGTGCCTGCGGCTCAGACACGGCATCGGCATGTATTATCCGGGGCCGAGTGTGGCCCACGGCTCGCTCTGACACGTGTGTTTTTGTTACGGCGGTAAAGTACTGGGGCCCGATTCTTGTTCACCATAACTAACCCGGATCTGGCTTTAGAGTCTGGGCCACTTCTGGCGATGACTCGGCTTGGTTCAATCAGATGCCCTAATATTTATAACAGTAGCAAATATATTTAGATATAATGCAACATATTCTTTTATATGTTTTTATTCATTATAAACACACGTCGTTGTGCTCTCAGGTGATTTCATCTTCACTCACACAGCAGTGGGAGGGGTCTTGTACCTGTAGTAGTGGGAGATGGCAGCCATGTTTGTGTGGGTAGGACACGAACAAAACAAGAGATATGGGACCATTTAGATAAAACAATTGGGGTAAGCATCGATTCACATTTACTTTTCGAGTATTGTACTTGCAGATGTTCATAAAGGACCTTGTAAAAAGTGAATGTTCACGCTGCACTAATCTTTGACGAGCAGCACTCTGACCCGTGTATATACAAGTAGAAAGAGCAGGTCGTTTGTATTTTTACTTTCCACACTCTTCTTATTTTTATGAACGCAATTGAATTATGCAAACGTTGTTTTTATTCCATATTTCTTCAGGGACAATAAAGGTTTTTAGTGAGAGTTATGAGGATTTGTTTTTATTATTAAGTAATAGGCTACTATAACTCCACGCATTTTTTTTTCAGTGGTGGTTTTTAAGCTGGGCAGATGAACGCTGTCTGTATATTCAAGCACTGGTAACCTTTGTTATTACACATATATTTCACAGAAAGACTTGTGTAAGTTTTAAGTTTACATTCATACTGAGCTTGAAAATGGTACATAGAGGACTAATTACAAATCTTGCATAACACTGATGTGTTTCTGTAGCCGGTGGAGACTGATAAAGGTGTCCACGCCTCGAGGTTCTGGATCAACAGATGGGTTTTGGAATTCAGTCAATTTTACTGTTTAAAACATTATTCACAGTGTTACTGTAGAGTTTAGTTAGGTGACCGTTTTTAGGTGAACTGATATAAGCCTTTTTAAAAACACGACTGAAACGAATTAAAATGGATAAAAGGTTTCTATAAAGACAAATTGGCATTTTTAGTTCCCCAAAGAACCTTTTTAGTGGTTGTTAAAAAATGTAACTATTTCGGACTCTTTGATTGTACAGCAAGGTTCTATTTGTTTTATTTATTTATTTTATTCTTATTTTTGTTTGTCAGCTTACAGCAAACAATCTTGTTTATCATGCAGCTTCATGTTAATATATAAATAGACTATTTTTCATGTTAGTTGATGTTCATAATGTGTTAACTGATGTTAACATTCAGCTTTTAAAGTAAAAATGTTGGTAACACTTTGCAATAAGGTTTTATTTGTTAACATGAAATAACGATGAACAAAACCTTTTCAAACACTGTATCTGTTATCATTAGGTAGAGTTCATTACACCGCCCTGCATCTAGAAAAAAAGTTTATGCTGTTTTGTAAATCCCACTTGTTTTTACCTATTCTGGTCACGTTGAGTTCAAATATGCCACTGAAAATTCCCTATCACGTCCTGTTTTCCCACAAAATAAGAATGAAGTTTTTTATAATTTTGCTATGTTTATATTGCTTTCAGGGTTTTATTTAAATTGGTAGAAGCTGTCAAATTTCACTATTATTATTTATTAATTACAACAATTGGTACACAAAACATAACACATGTTTACAACATCAAACAAATAGCAGACAAATAGTCTGTGAAACGTTGTGTTGTTCTAGAGCAAAACTAACACCATATCTGGACTCAGCATCTCAGTATTAGTAAGAAACAACTATCAGATCCTATTCAGCAAATCTGATGCAGGGTGTCGTTATGAATTAATATGAAAGAACAATTGTATTTTTATTAAGTAGTATTAACCAGGATGAATAAGTTCTGTAAAAAAGTAGTTCTTTGTTAGGTCATGTTAGTCAGTGTGTTAACGAATGGGACCTTATAGTAAAGTTATGCCAAAGGTGTTATTACAAGCGGGTAAATGCTTGGTTTGACCTAATAGAACAGATCCAGATTTCATGATCATGTATAAAATGGTGTAAAATGTGAGTATAAAATAGATAAATCACAAGAGAGGGCAATCTGTAGTACATCAGTCTTTCTATATGTCTGCATAGAGCTTGACATAATGGGGCTGGTTTGCAGTACATCAGTCTTTGCCAGTGTGTGCAGATTAATGGCAGACTGTTGTTTATGATTCAGCGTGTGAATGTATGGTATTTTAGGAATGTTACCACTAGACTCAGGCCACTGCAGAGAATAAACTGCTGATAACTTTTCAACATACTTGAGCTTTTTCACTCCTTTAATTACTAATTGCTTCATAACTAATGAAACAGTTTACTGTTTATGTCTTTATTCCGGCTTTTTAACAAACACACCAGCGTCCTCTCACTTTACACTGACAAATTTGTTGACGTTATTTAATGCATCCACTTTAGTTAATGCATTATCTAACATCAACCAGCAATGAGCAATGTATTTTACCAGCATTTATTCATCTTGAACAATTTTTAACTAACTAGTATGTTAACTAGTGTGTTTTTCATATTGCTTTAACTAACGTTAACAGATACAACATCAGTAAATGCTGTAGAAGTATCGCTCATTCAAGTGTTTCTTTCAAGGAGTTCATGAAAAACACATTTCAGGGTGTTGTTTAAATGTAAACAATGAGGTGTGCATGTGTAGAGCAGTTAACTGTTTAAAATACATAAAAAGACCAGAGCATTTTTTTTCTTTTTCTTTTTTCACGCCCTTTCTGCCTTGTCAGCTATAGGCTATTTTATTTAGATTTACTGTCTGACCCCCTTATAGCATTATTTTCTGGGTGTGGGAATTAATGATAGCTAGCATCAATAAGCATCATTTTCAAGATGATCCCATGTCAGTTTGCCCACATAAATCTGATTACTGTTTTGGCATATGTAAGACATATGAAATTTCACACATAGGCATAAGGAATTTGTCGAATGCAAATGCAGTATGGTATTCAAAAACTTTAACCTATCTGTATCTATCATCTCTCTAACTGTACCTATCATACCATTAAATAAATAAATAAATAAATATTTATAATATATGTAATATATTGACCTCTTTGTTCTTTTCAGAGGTGGACAGTAACAAAGTACATTTACTTGAGTACTGTACTTAAGTACACTTTTTGAGTATCTGTACTTTTTCTGGAAACCTGTGACTTTACCTTAACTACATTTGAAAGACAAATATCGTACTTTTACACCTTTACATTAATGGACACTATGTGAGAACATGGTCCTAAAAACAATGCAAAGTTAATTTGTACATGAAATATTATTTTATTCACTTCACAACTTCACATATTGCCCAACAGGGCCCTTCAAACAATACAGGAATAATACAATCTGCATGAGCTTTTTAACAACATAAGTTGATCAACATGTTCATCATAAAACCAAAAGTCACAAAGACACAATATTTCAAGTCTTCATGAACAGGTCAACACGACCATACAGCAAGACCCCAACTAAACCGCTAAACTTCTGAAATAGAAAACGGAGAACGCTTCAGGTACAGATCCTGATCCATCCGAAGGTCCAAGGAGTGGTTAGATATATTGAAAAGAACCAGAGGTGGACAAAGTACAGATACTACAGGTCACATATTACTCCATTACAAGTGAAAGTTGTAAAGACAGATTTTTACTTCAGTAAAAGTACAGAAGTACTTGCTTTTTAAAAGTACTTGAGTATCAGAAGTAAATTTCCCTTTTCATGTCAACACCTTGTTTTATTATTGTCGCATCGTTGTATGTAATACTTACAATACCTTATGCCTCTGAAACAACCTGTTGAATACACTGACTAGCTCGGAGTATCTGTGGAATAAAGAGCTTTTAGATTGTTACAAAACCATGTAGAGATGATAACTGCTCTCTCTGTGGCTCAGCGGCAGCACCAACACAGATCTGAATGTTCTGGTGTGATTTTTGTCAAAGGTTAAATAGACAGACGAATCGTTATCATTTAGGAAAGAGATGGTGTGGGTGTTCGAATCGAGATCGTGATCTTTTTCTGATTAATCGTGCAGCTCTACACATAACTATAGTAATTATGCAAGGTGACAAAAAATAAAAATAAAAATAATAAAAGTTACAAGATATTAACTTATTTAACTCTTAAACTCATTTACATTTGAATTCACACTTTTGCGTGCTAACTAACGTCATTGTCCAAACCTTACCTATGCATAAGTGGTGTATCCACAAGGCTATGGCAACTTGGCGGGCAAATCCATAAATCATTTGGCCGACCAGACTTCATACTGAAACTTTACCTCTAAAGCACAGACAATTTCAAGCTTTCACAAGAATTTTTAAGTTTATACTCCTCAATAGGCTGCCGCACACTCTAACAAGTAATTCAGGGGTCCTATTAACACAACTTAATTAAACGCGTGGTTGCAAGATAAAAATACTAATTTATTAATTTAATTAAACCTTTTAAGTTGCTCCAACTAGATTTTCTTCAGTAGTTTTAGCTTTTCCATGTTTTTGGTAATTTAGGAGTTTTTAAGAAATGAATTCATTCAACAACAATATTGCTAAACAATTAACTTTTTTTATTTTGAACTGCAGTCGTGTATTTAAACACAATATTCAAGGACACAATAAATCTTGAAAAAACGACACAAATTGACTACAATGGAGCTATAAGACTATCTATGTGAATGACAAAAGATTATTTTTTACAAATGTGTACACAAATAAGCAGAAATTTAATCATGCTTTTCCTTCCTACGGCACAAATGAAAAGTCCTCTATAAGCCCTTATCCATGGCTATGCTAAACTAAAGGGTAGATATTCAAATTACACTGCTAAATATGACTAGCGTTAGATATGTGTAGTAGCACAACATGGTTCATCAACTGTATTAGCAGGTGCAGGGGGTGTTAGCAGGTGTAGCCTAACTTTTACACGAGCCCACTATTGGGCATATCACAATGAGAATATGCTCAAATTCATTGCTTTATTAGAGTTTATTTGTAAATGAAATGACACTCACCTTGAAATGTCCTTTGTGTCATATTTGTTCAGTCTACAGGTCCTCTAACACAGTCTTATCTGTCTAAATTTTTTCCAGGCATGTTAAGTGGGTAGGGGTGGGGGCTTGAAATCCTGAACTCAATGTGGAGAAAAATTATGTTATCAAGCCAATTTCATTAAGTTACTACAACTTAATATTGTGTGTAATTTACACTGAAATATCTGTATTATTTGATTTAAAACAAAAATTAAGTTGTAGTAACTTAATGAAATTGGCTTGATAACATAATTTTTCTCCACATTGAGTTCAGGATTTCAAGCCCCCACCCCTACCCACTTAACATGCCTGGAAAAAATTTAGACAGATAAGACTGTGTTAGAGGACCTGTAGACTGAACAAATATGACACAAAGGACATTTCAAGGTGAGTGTCATTTCATTTACAAATAAACTCTAATAAAGCAATGAATTTGAGCATATTCTCATTGTGATATGCCCAATAGTGGACTCGTGTAAAAGTTAGGCTACACCTGCTAACACCCCCTGCACCTGCTAATACAGTTGATGAACCATGTTGTGCTACTACACATATCTAACGCTAGTAATATTTAGCAGTGTAATTTGAATATCTACCCTTTAGTTTAGCATAGCCGTGGATAAGGGCTTATAGAGGACTTTTCATTTGTGCCGTAGGAAGGAAAAGCATGATTAAATTTCTGCTTATTTGTGTACACATTTGTAAAAAATAATCTTTTGTCATTCACATAGATAGTCTTATAGCTCCATTGTAGTCAATTTGTGTCGTTTTTTCAAGATTTATTGTGTCCTTGAATATTGTGTTTAAATACACGACTGCAGTTCAAAATAAAAAAAGTTAATTGTTTAGCAATATTGTTGTTGAATGAATTCATTTCTTAAAAACTCCTAAATTACCAAAAACATGGAAAAGCTAAAACTACTGAAGAAAATCTAGTTGGAGCAACTTAAAAGGTTTAATTAAATTAATAAATTAGTATTTTTATCTTGCAACCACGCGTTTAATTAAGTTGTGTTAATAGGACCCCTGAATTACTTGTTAGAGTGTGCGGCAGCCTATTGAGGAGTATAAACTTAAAAATTCTTGTGAAAGCTTGAAATTGTCTGTGCTTTAGAGGTAAAGTTTCAGTATGAAGTCTGGTCGGCCAAATGATTTATGGATTTGCCCGCCAAGTTGCCATAGCCTTGTGGATACACCACTTATGCATAGGTAAGGTTTGGACAATGACGTTAGTTAGCACGCAAAAGTGTGAATTCAAATGTAAATGAGTTCAAGAGTTAAATAAGTTAATATCTTGTAACTTTTATTATTTTTATTTTTATTTTTTGTCACCTTGCATAATTACTATAGTTATGTGTAGAGCTGCACGATTAATCAGAAAAAGATCACGATCTCGATTCGAACACCCACACCATCTCTTTCCTAAATGATAACGATTCGTCTGTCTATTTAACCTTTGACAAAAATCACACCAGAACATTCAGATCTGTGTTGGTGCTGCCGCTGAGCCACAGAGAGAGCAGTTATCATTTCTACATGGTTTTGTAACAATCTAAAAGCTCTTTATTCCACAGATACTCCGAGCTAGTCAGTGTATTCAACAGGTTGTTTCAGAGGCATAAGGTATTGTAAGTATTACATACAACGATGCGACAATAATAAAACAAGGTGTTGACATGAAAAGGGAAATTTACTTCTGATACTCAAGTACTTTTAAAAAGCAAGTACTTCTGTACTTTTTCTTAAGTAAAAATCTGTCTTTACAACTTTCACTTGTAATGGAGTAATATGTGACCTGTAGTATCTGTACTTTGTCCACCTCTGGTTCTTTTCAATATATCTAACCACTCCTTGGACCTTCGGATGGATCAGGATCTGCACCTGAAGCGTTCTCCGTTTTCTAGTTCAGAAGTTTAGGGGTTTAGTTGGGGGTCTTGCTGTATGGTCGTGTTGACCTGTTCATGAAGTCTTGAAATATTGTGTCTTTGTGACTTTTGGTTTTATGATGAACATGTTGATCAACTTATGTTGTTAAAAAGCTCATGCAGATTGTATTATTCCTGTATTGTTTGAAGGGCCCTGTTGGGCAATATGTGAAGTTGTGAAGTGAATAAAATAATATTTCATGTACAAATTAACTTTGCATTGTTTTTAGGACCATGTTCTCACATAGTGTCCATTAATGTAAAGGTGTAAAAGTACGATATTTGTCTTTCAAATGTAGTTAAGGTAAAGTCACAGGTTTCCAGAAAAAGTACAGATACTCAAAAAGTGTACTTAAGTACAGTACTCAAGTAAATGTACTTTGTTACTGTCCACCTCTGAAAAGAACAAAGAGGTCAATATATTACATATATTATAAATATTTATTTATTTATTTATTTAATGGTATGATAGGTACAGTTAGAGAGATGATAGATACAGATAGGTTAAAGTTTTTGAATACCATACTGCATTTGCATTCGACAAATTCCTTATGCCTATGTGTGAAATTTCATATGTCTTACATATGCCAAAACAGTAATCAGATTTATGTGGGCAAACTGACATGGGATCATCTTGAAAATGATGCTTATTGATGCTAGCTATCATTAATTCCCACACCCAGAAAATAATGCTATAAGGGGGTCAGACAGTAAATCTAAATAAAATAGCCTATAGCTGACAAGGCAGAAAGGGCGTGAAAAAAGAAAAAGAAAAAAAACGCTCTGGTCTTTTTATGTATTTTAAACAGTTAACTGCTCTACACATGCACACCTCATTGTTTACATTTAAACAACACCCTGAAATATGTTTTTCAAGAACTCCTTGAAAGAAACACTTGAATGAGCGATACTTCTACAGCATTTACTGATGTTGTATCTGTTAACGTTAGTTAAAGCGATATGAAAAACACGCTAGTTAACAGACTAGTTAGTTAAAAATTGTTCAAGATGAATAAATGCTGGTAAAATACATTGCTCATTGCTGGTTGATGTTAGATAATGCATTAACTAAAGTGGATGCATTAAATAACGTCAACAAATTTGTCAGTGTAAAGTGAGAGGACGCTGGTGTGTTTGTTAAAAAGCCGGAATAAAGACATAAACAGTAAACTGTTTCATCGGTTATGAAGCAATTAGTAATTAAAGGAGTGAAAAAGCTCAAGTATGTTGAAAAGTTATCAGCAGTTTATTCTCTGCAGTGGCCTGAGTCTAGTGGTAACATTCCTAAAATACCATACATTCACACGCTGAATCATAAACAACAGTCTGCCATTAATCTGCACACACTGGCAAAGACTGATGTACTGCAAACCAGCCCCATTATGTCAAGCTCTATGCAGACATATAGAAAGACTGATGTACTACAGATTGCCCTCTCTTGTGATTTATCTATTTTATACTCACATTTTACACCATTTTATACATGATCATGAAATCTGGATCTGTTCTATTAGGTCAAACCAAGCATTTACCCGCTTGTAATAACACCTTTGGCATAACTTTACTATAAGGTCCCATTCGTTAACGCACTGACTAACATGACCTAACAAAGAACTACTTTTTTACAGAACTTATTCATCCTGGTTAATACTACTTAATAAAAATACAATTGTTCTTTCATATTAATTCATAACGACACCCTGCATCAGATTTGCTGAATAGGATCTGATAGTTGTTTCTTACTAATACTGAGATGCTGAGTCCAGATATGGTGTTAGTTTTGCTCTAGAACAACACAACGTTTCACAGACTATTTGTCTGCTATTTGTTTGATGTTGTAAACATGTGTTATGTTTTGTGTACCAATTGTTGTAATTAATAAATAATAATAGTGAAATTTGACAGCTTCTACCAATTTAAATAAAACCCTGAAAGCAATATAAACATAGCAAAATTATAAAAAACTTCATTCTTATTTTGTGGGAAAACAGGACGTGATAGGGAATTTTCAGTGGCATATTTGAACTCAACGTGACCAGAATAGGTAAAAACAAGTGTGATTTGCAAAACAGCATAAACTTTTTTTCTAGATGCGGGGCGGTGTAATGAACTCTACCTAATGATAACAGATACAGTGTTTGAAAAGGTTTTGTTCATCGTTATTTCATGTTAACAAATAAAACCTTATTGCAAAGTGTTACCAACATTTTTACTTTAAAAGCTGAATGTTAACATCAGTTAATACATTATGAACATCAACTAACATGAAAAATAGTCTATTTATATATTAACATGAAGCTGCATGATAAACAAGATTGTTTGCTGTAAGCTGACAAACAAAAATAAGAATAAAATAAATAAATAAAACAAATAGAACCTTGCTGTACAATCAAAGAGTCCGAAATAGTTACATTTTTTAACAACCACTAAAAAGGTTCTTTGGGGAACTAAAAATGCCAATTTGTCTTTATAGAAACCTTTTATCCATTTTAATTCGTTTCAGTCGTGTTTTTAAAAAGGCTTATATCAGTTCACCTAAAAACGGTCACCTGACTAAACTCTACAGTAACACTGTGAATAATGTTTTAAACAGTAAAATTGACTGAATTCCAAAACCCATCTGTTGATCCAGAACCTCGAGGCGTGGACACCTTTATCAGTCTCCACCGGCTACAGAAACACATCAGTGTTATGCAAGATTTGTAATTAGTCCTCTATGTACCATTTTCAAGCTCAGTATGAATGTAAACTTAAAACTTACACAAGTCTTTCTGTGAAATATATGTGTAATAACAAAGGTTACCGGTGTTTGAATATACAGACAGCGTTCATCTGCCCAGCTTAAAAACCACCACTGAAAAAAAAATGCGTGGAGTTATAGTAGCGTATTACTTAATAATAAAAACAAATCCTCGTAACTCTCATAAAACCTTTATTGTCCCTGAAGAAATATGGAATAAAAACAACGTTTGCATAATTCAATTGCGTTCATAAAAATAAGAAGAGTGTGGAAAGTAAAAATACAAACGACCTGCTCTTTCTACTTGTATATACACGGGTCAGAGTGCTGCTCGTCAAAGATTAGTGCAGCGTGAACATTCACTTTTTACAAGGTCCTTTATGAACATCTGCAAGTACAATACTCGAAAAGTAAATGTGAATCGATGCTTACCCCAATTGTTTTATCTAAATGGTCCCATATCTCTTGTTTTGTTCGTGTCCTACCCACACAAACATGGCTGCCATCTCCCACTACTACAGGTACAAGACCCCTCCCACTGCTGTGTGAGTGAAGATGAAATCACCTGAGAGCACAACGACGTGTGTTTATAATGAATAAAAACATATAAAAGAATATGTTGCATTATATCTAAATATATTTGCTACTGTTATAAATATTAGGGCATCTGATTGAACCAAGCCGAGTCATCGCCAGAAGTGGCCCAGACTCTAAAGCCAGATCCGGGTTAGTTATGGTGAACAGGAATCGGCCCCAGTACTTTACCGCCGTAACAAAAACACACGTGTCAGAGCGAGCCGTGGGCCACACTCGGCCCCGGATAATACATGCTGATGCCGTGTCTGAGCCGCAGGCACCGCGGGGCTGCCGAGCTCGGGCCCATTACCACATGCTATCTGACGCTCGTCTAAGAAGAGTAAAAACAGAAAACGCCCTCGAGTTCACCACCAACACATTCATTTTACCCAGATGACCATGTATTCAGTTCACCCCTCATGACCGGAGTCAGTGGCTCAGTTTAAAATAAATGTGATCTTTTTTTTGCATGTTGTCGTATTTTGATCATGTTGTTATCTGTATTATTGAATGTGAAGTGTGTATAATAAAGTATTATTGGATAAAGTTAGTTAAGAATGACACAGGATATTCAGATTCGATTCCACAAAAGAAAAACTCACATGGTTTTTAAATGTTTGGGGATTTCAGTTCAGTAAAAGTGAACGAGTGTTTTTCTCAACAACGTAATCAACAAAATGTTTTAGCAGTTTCACAAACATCAGTCTGTTCATTTACTGAAACACTTTTACAATCAAATTAACAAAAAAGTGATCCGTCCACGGTTTTTATTTAACCAACAGCTTTTTCAGAACACACACGCACACACACACATAGCGCGGTTGTAAAAACTCATTAACACACACACACACACACACACACACACACACACACACACACACACACACACAGACAGAGGACAGGCAAACGTTATAAACCACACATGTTCATGCTTCATTCACGAGACCCCCGTATTTACACTTCTAGGGTCTTTAGGAGTTCACGTTGGGACAGTCGTTGTAACAAATAATTGCACTAATAAAAACAGATAAGTATACAAGCCATAGCTCTTTAACTATTTGTTTGTTTTTTTAAAACACTAACTCCAGGTCACACACGAGCACACGCACAGGGGCGGTAGGGGGGTAGGGGACCTGAAAAAGTGTGAAATCCTTGGGATTACCCCCATTAGCACACACCCACACTGACACAAAAGACGACACCACTCATTTCAACACGTATTCTTGGTGAAATACACATCGTCCTTCTAAGGGTTTGGGAAACTCATGGATTAGCCACCGTGTGGGTATTACGCAGCCTCTTCTATGTTTTATCCACAACTATTTATTTAATCAATAGCTTTTTTTCAACACGCACATAGCGGGGGTGTAAAACCATTAACACACACACACACACACACACACACACACACACAGAGGACAGGCAAACGTTATAAACCACACATGTTCATGCTTCATTCACGAGACCCTCGTATTTACGCTCCTAGGATCTTTAGGAGTTCACGTTGGGACACTCGTTGTAACAGATAATTGCACTAAAAAAACACAGATAAGTATACAAACCATTAGCACCTATCACTTCCTGAAACATTAAACACACACACACACATACACACACAGACAGAAGACAGGAAAAATAAACATAAATGTACTGTCATAAATTACACATGTTCATGGGACCTTCACGAGACCATAAATTATACAAACATCAGGGGGTCATAAATCAATTTTTGACATAAAGTATATGATATAACTACTCACATCTAACACTAAATACACATCTAACACTAAATGCACATCTAACACTAAATACACATCTAAAACTAAATACACCAAATACACAAACTAACACTAAATCCACATCTAACACTAAATACACATCTAACACTAAATACACATCTAAAACTAAATGCACATCTAACACTAAATCCACATCTAACACTAAATGCACATCTAACACTAAATACACATCTAACACTAAATACACCAAATACACAAACTAACACTAAATCCACATCTAACACTAAATACACATCTAACACTAAATGCACATCTAACACTAAATACACATCTAAAACTAAATACACCAAATACACAAACTAACACTAAATCCACATCTAACACTAAATACACATCTAACACTAAATACACATCTAAAACTAAATACACCAAATACACAAACTAACACTAAATCCACATCTAACACTAAATCCACATCTAACACTAAATACACGTCTAAAACTAAATCCACATCTAACACTAATTCCACATCTAACACTAAATACACCAAATACACAAACTAACACTAAATCCACATCTAACACTAAATACACATCTAACACTAAATACACATCTAAAACTAAATTCACATCTAAAACTAAATCCACATCTAACACAAAATACACATATAACACTAAATACACCAAATACACAAACTAACACTAAATCCACATCTAACACTAAATCCACATCTAACACTAAATCCACATCTAACACTAAATACACATCTAAAACTAAATCCACATCTAACACTAAATACACCAAATACACAAACTAACACTTAATCCACATCTAACACTAAATACACATCTAAAACTAAATTCACATCTAAAACTAAATCCACATCTAACACAAAATACACATATAATACTAAATACACCAAATAAACAAACTAACACTAAATCCACATATAAAACTAAATACATATCTAACACAAAATAGACATCTTAAACTAAATACAAATCTATCACTACATACACATCTAACACTAAATACACCAAATACACAAACTAACACTAAATCCTCATCTAACACTAAATACACATCGAACACTAAATACACCAAATACACAAACTAACACTAAATCCACATCTAACACTAAATACACATCTAATACTAAATACACATCTAAAACTAAATACACATCTAACACAAAATACACATATAACACTAAATACACCAAATACACAAACTAACACTAAATCCCCATCTAACACTAAATCCACATCTAACAATAAATACACCAAATACACAAACTAACACTAAATCCACATCTAAAACTAAATGCACATCTAACACTAAATACACATCTTAAACTAAATACACATCTAACACTAAATC
>CM042571.1:0-32500 GCA_023630585.1 Cranoglanis bouderius
AGGATACAACAGGTCCTTCTTGAGGAAGGTTTTCAAATCTTACCTGGTAAGAAGGGCCCAGGCGGAGGGTAACAGCGTGCCCTTCGTCCTCACATACTCCTCGGCCGCTACGAGACTGACCAGAGAGGTAAGGTCTAACTTCCAGCACATATTGGGACAAACACAATTATTTAAGGACCACAAAGTTATTGCAGCATATAGGAAAAACAAAAGTCTACAGGACCACCTCATTAGAGCCAAACTTCATCCCCTTCACAACACAAAACCCAAGCATCACGGTCAATATTTGGAACAGTACGAGTATGTACAAAACAAACTCACAAAAGAGGTTTTCAATACTCACCGATCGGGCACGGTACACAGCAAAAACTGCGTGTACCTCATCAGCTGCAAACAATGTGGAGCCCAATATGTGGGAGAGACGAGCAACACCATTCTGGTCAGAATGACACAACACAAACACAATATCCTGAAAGGAAAAGAAAAAAATACTTACCTGGTCCAACATTTCCTTCAGCACGGATGGGAATCCTTCCGGGTCACGGTCCTGCAGGCCGACCCGCAGTGGTCCGTACCCCAGAGAAAAAGAGCAGAGAGAATTTGGATTAGTAAATTGGGCACTATATACCCCCAAGGCCTGAATGACAAGTGAATGCAGTTGGGTGAGCGACATTGATGGCCTGTGCACATGGGTTAGCGCGCACCCTCCTAAAACACCCCCTAACCCTAATCTCAACCCCTAACCCTAACCTCAATCCCCTAACCCTAATCCTAACCTCAACTCCCTAACCCTAATCCTAGCCTTAATCCCCTAATCCTAACCCTAAGCCCTAACCCTAACCGCTAACCCTTACCCTAAACCTAATCCTAACCTTAATCCCCTAACCCTAACCTCAAGCCCTAACCCTAACCTCAAGCCCTAATCCTAACCCTAATCCCCTAATCCTAACCCTAATCCCCTAATCCTAACCCTAAGCCCTAACCCTAACCGCTAACTCTTACCCTAAACTTAATCCCCTAACCCTAACCCCACGCCCTAACCCTAATCCTAATCCCTAACCCTAACCGCTAACCCTTACCCTAAACCTAATCCCAACCTTAATCCCCTAACCCTAAGCCCTAACCCTAACCGCTAACCCTTACCCTAAACCTAACCAGCCCGTGCCTCATGTTGGCAGTAAGCTCAACTGTACAAAACTTATCTTACAATTAGTCTGCTTATTAATTTTAATTATAATAAAACACACAGGAACATGTAAAAATGGGTGAATTTAAATTAGGGGCAAGTGCTGATGGCAACCCAAGTCCATTTAAAATATTTATTTAAATATAATAAAATTTTTTAATATATATTCCTTTATTTTTTTAATATACATGTACATTATATGTGTATGTGTATATATGTATATATATATATAGATAGATATAAAACATTAGGATTTTGTATTCAAAGATTCAAAAAATGCCCTTGCACAATTTTTGAAAAGACAGCTATATCTCTGATTGGCTGGGAGCTGTTTCTTTTCAAACCAAAACAAGGGACAGGCTCCCATTGGCTCATTTTAACTGAGTCCCGCCCCCACACTTTAAATTATGACAACTGAGGCTGCAGAATTTTATTCACTGCTTCCAGCTCTGAGAGAGAAAGCCTCCAACACTTTGCATTTCAAAGCGTATTATTTTGATCCTTAATCCACATTATTTTCATTTCATTTCTTTCCTTTTTGATTATTATTTTGATTCATTCAAGAACCCTTTTATATATATATTTTCTTTCGAAATCAGAACAAGCCTGCCTGAAGAAGGTTCCAAGTGAACCGAAACGTTGCAACGGCTTGTTCATTCTTTCAAAACATTTATCCAACACATACAAATTGCAAAAAAACACAAGACCAATTGGGTACATTTATTTGGATTTATTTTTTTTCTTTTACACAAAGTCACGCAAGACAAATTAGTTTATACTTACTGGATATATATTTTCAAATCCTTGCTTTAATTTCACATTTGGAAATTTAAGTAATTTTTCTGAGACATGATGCTGCCAGAGAGAGACGGTTGGACTCTTGTCACCCGTGGGCGCAGGCGTGCCATTCAGGGCACAGCCGGGCCTATGCCCCGTTCATTCCGCAGCACTGAGCGTCATGCACAGAGGGAGAGAGTTTTCTCTTATGCAGACGCAGTTAAATATGGGGGCCACATGAGGGCACCCCTGACTTACCGTACTGAGTCTTATCAGCGGTCTGGCAGACCACAATTTTTTGAACCCCGGGCCCGTTTTGGGCCCGATACATTCATGTCCAAGCAAAAATCCTTCACGAAGGGACCAAGGGAGAGGGTGCAGAACAGAACGTGGCCTGTTCGTTCACACCTGCAAAACAAAAACATATATCAGAAACAAAACACAAAGCCCAAAACACATTCGGATGACCCTGATTTTGTCATAAAAACCCGTACACTATTTAAAATCATCAAATTAGTGCACCACAAAAACAATATTAGCCAGGAACAGCCTCCTGCAATCACTAAAATTGAAAAGCACCTGTCAGAGGTCATCAAACCTGCCTTGCCAAACCCCACAACACAAGCCCTGATTGAGGGCAATGCCAAAAACTGGGCCTACACCACCATGCTGATCCTTAAAAATCATTATGAGGACGCATTGGTGGAAGAAATGGCTAGGCTTCAGCATGTTCCTTCCCGGGGCTGGGAGGAATGTTTCAATACTGCCATCGTGTGGGCTAAACGTGGTATTGGCAAGAGGCTGCAGGACAAAACCATACACGAAGCTCACATGGTGGTAGGGGAGAAATGGCAGACCCCA
The DNA here is from genome assembly GCA_023630585.1 of Cranoglanis bouderius. Lineage (NCBI taxonomy): Eukaryota > Metazoa > Chordata > Actinopteri > Siluriformes > Cranoglanididae > Cranoglanis > Cranoglanis bouderius. The sequence goes on from CM042571.1 coordinate 2,825, forward strand.
GCTCCTGCTGCCGATTCTGAAGGGATGAGGGAGGAAGCGGAGACCCAAACTTGCCCTCCGGCTCCTCCTCTCCCAGAAAACGCGACGGCTACAACCGTTACGGTGCAGGCGTTGGTGCACACTGGGTCACACTCACAATCGCTCTCTGAAATGTCCGCCCCAGTAGTAATAAAACCGTCTAAAACGGTATCCACCATGACAGACCCACTGAACGATTGGTCCCCTATTAGAGAGGAGGACTCGGACGGCCAATCAGATGGGCCATTTAATCTCCCGGCCTCCCCAAAAGATCAACGCACTCCTCACTTGCGTTCCAACCCCTGTGTCAGACAGGAAAAGGACCTCATCGTCATCGAGGACCAAGGGGAGTGTGAACAGGGTATTGGTGGCTCACAAAGGGTGACCCTAAGCCCCGACAAGGTCACTAGCCTCAGGACAGCCACACAGGCCCGTTTCAATGTCGACTTCGGCCTTCCTTCTGGAGTACAACGTGACTCCCAGGAGGACGGGCCGAATAGGCATATAAACACACCCAGAAAAATGGTCGAGTGGAAGCTGACGGTCCGCAAAAAATGGCTTATTATCGGTGACTCCAATCTGTCCAAAATCCCACCATTTAAAAATCCGGACCTCCAAATAGAAAGCTATCCGGGTGCCACGTTCAGACATATGGAGGCCGTGATAAGCAAAAATGCTGTCTCCACCGACGTGGAACACGTCATCCTGTCATTAGGCATTAATAGCCGGACGCAGAATGCCAAAGACACTGCAATTAAACAGATGCAGGCGGCTTTACGAGCGGCCAAAGAAAAGTTCCCTCTGGCACAAATTTGGGTTCCAGAGGTGAACTTTTCAGGCATGCTCCCAACAAAAGAGCAGACGCAACTCACCACCCTAAACACCTACATTTGTGCAAACCTAAAACACATCCCAGCCCTATCCAGATCAGATTTCCACACTGAAAGTGACAATATTCACTGGACGGTGGACACGGCCAGAAATATGCTCCAGCACTGGCTACAATATTTAAATTAAATCTCCCCACAAGCCTGCATGCACAGGAGGGGAATCGGAATGTTATAATTTTATCCAAAAAATTCCATATTACTCCCCCACAACTTAGCCTGCTCGATAGGGGTTTGACCTTTATCCCATCCAGCAAAATTAGTATAAAACGTCAACAAACACAAACACGATTCGACCTACAACAATACCATAGACGGCTTAAATTGGCAGCATATTTCCAAAGTGACACAGACCAAAATCCCCCTCCGTTCACACCCAAATCGGACTGGGTCCCACCTGCAGACAGATTGCCCACAGAACTCCACACATTATTTGAAAGGGACCTGCAATATCTGAATAAACGTTTTAGACCATTCCAGGAAGCACCTAACCTCACTCCGGAGGAAATGACTGCTCTGAGACAATTAAAGGACAACGAACAGATTGTCATTAAACCTGCAGACAAGGGCAGCGCTATTGTTATATGGGACCGGGCACAGTATTTATGGGAGGGATATAGACAATTAAATGACCCAAATTATTATAAGAAATTGGATAGACCCATTTATTTGAATACGATACCCCTAGTTAAAAGAATAGTCCAATCCCTATACATTAAAAAATATATCAATGCCAAACAAAAGTCCTACCTGTTGGGGAACGGGGAACCCAGAAGTAGGAGGTTTTACATGCTCCCCAAGATACACAAAGACCCGGCCAAATGGAGTAAGCCTCACGAAATTCCCCCAGGACGGCCTATAGTATCTGATTGCGGCAGCGAAACATACTATACGGCCGAATTCTTAGATTTTTATTTAAATCCCCTTTCGATTGGCCACCCCAGCTATATAAAAGACACATACGATTTTGTTCAGAAGGTCAAAGAACTACAAATTCCCCAAAAGGCTGTCCTGTTCACTATGGACATAGATAGCCTTTATACAAATATTGATATAAAAGAAGGAATACAGGCCATCAAAAATATTTTTAAAAAAAACCCTGACCCCTCAAGGCCCGATAAGGAGCTCATCCAACTATTGGATATTAATTTAAATAGGAATGATTTTGAGTTCAATGGGGAGTTCTTTCTACAGATTAAGGGCACGGCGATGGGCAAAAAGTTTGCCCCAGCCTATGCCAACATATTTATGGCAGAGTGGGAAGCTTCGGCCTTAGCTCGATGCCACAAACAGCCCCTCCATTATTTCAGATATTTGGACGACATCTGGGGAGTATGGACTCACTCGGAAGAGGAGTTCGGGGAATTTGTAGTTACACTTAATAACCATAATTCATCCATAAAATTAAAATCCACCACTAGTCGGCTATCAGTAGATTTCTTAGACACCACAACATACAAAGGCCCAGATTTTAATTCGACAAACAAATTGGACGTAAAAGTCTTCTTTAAAGAAACCGACACACATGCCCTACTACATAAAAAGAGTTTCCACCCCAAACACACTTACTCGGGCCTGGTAAAGTCACAACTCCTCAGGTTCCGTCGCATTTGCACCCAGGAACGGGACTTTAGAGAAGCGACACGTGTCCTCTTTAAGGCACTTAGGCCCAGAGGATACAACAGGTCCTTCTTGAGGAAGGTTTTCAAATCTTACCTGGTAAGAAGGGCCCAGGCGGAGGGTAACAGCGTGCCCTTCGTCCTCACATACTCCTCGGCCGCTACGAGACTGACCAGAGAGGTAAGGTCTAACTTCCAGCACATATTGGGACAAACACAATTATTTAAGGACCACAAAGTTATTGCAGCATATAGGAAAAACAAAAGTCTACAGGACCACCTCATTAGAGCCAAACTTCATCCCCTTCACAACACAAAACCCAAGCATCACGGTCAATATTTGGAACAGTACGAGTATGTACAAAACAAACTCACAAAAGAGGTTTTCAATACTCACCGATCGGGCACGGTACACAGCAAAAACTGCGTGTACCTCATCAGCTGCAAACAATGTGGAGCCCAATATGTGGGAGAGACGAGCAACACCATTCTGGTCAGAATGACACAACACAAACACAATATCCTGAAAGGAAAAGAAAAAAATACTTACCTGGTCCAACATTTCCTTCAGCACGGATGGGAATCCTTCCGGGTCACGGTCCTGCAGGCCGACCCGCAGTGGTCCGTACCCCAGAGAAAAAGAGCAGAGAGAATTTGGATTAGTAAATTGGGCACTATATACCCCCAAGGCCTGAATGACAAGTGAATGCAGTTGGGTGAGCGACATTGATGGCCTGTGCACATGGGTTAGCGCGCACCCTCCTAAAACACCCCCTAACCCTAATCTCAACCCCTAACCCTAACCTCAATCCCCTAACCCTAATCCTAACCTCAACTCCCTAACCCTAATCCTAGCCTTAATCCCCTAATCCTAACCCTAAGCCCTAACCCTAACCGCTAACCCTTACCCTAAACCTAATCCTAACCTTAATCCCCTAACCCTAACCTCAAGCCCTAACCCTAACCTCAAGCCCTAATCCTAACCCTAATCCCCTAATCCTAACCCTAATCCCCTAATCCTAACCCTAAGCCCTAACCCTAACCGCTAACTCTTACCCTAAACTTAATCCCCTAACCCTAACCTCAGGCCCTAACCCTAATCCTAATCCCTAACCCTAACCGCTAACCCTTACCCTAAACCTAATCCCAACCTTAATCCCCTAACCCTAAGCCCTAACCCTAACCGCTAACCCTTACCCTAAACCTAACCAGCCCGTGCCTCATGTTGGCAGTAAGCTCAACTGTACAAAACTTATCTTACAATTAGTCTGCTTATTAATTTTAATTATAATAAAACACACAGGAACATGTAAAAATGGGTGAATTTAAATTAGGGGCAAGTGCTGATGGCAACCCAAGTCCATTTAAAATATTTATTTAAATATAATAAAATTTTTTAATATATATTCCTTTATTTTTTTAATATACATGTACATTATATGTGTATGTGTATATATGTATATATATATATAGATAGATATAAAACATTAGGATTTTGTATTCAAAGATTCAAAAAATGCCCTTGCACAATTTTTGAAAAGACAGCTATATCTCTGATTGGCTGGGAGCTGTTTCTTTTCAAACCAAAACAAGGGACAGGCTCCCATTGGCTCATTTTAACTGAGTCCCGCCCCCACACTTTAAATTATGACAACTGAGGCTGCAGAATTTTATTCACTGCTTCCAGCTCTGAGAGAGAAAGCCTCCAACACTTTGCATTTCAAAGCGTATTATTTTGATCCTTAATCCACATTATTTTCATTTCATTTCTTTCCTTTTTGATTATTATTTTGATTCATTCAAGAACCCTTTTATATATATATTTTCTTTCGAAATCAGAACAAGCCTGCCTGAAGAAGGTTCCAAGTGAACCGAAACGTTGCAACGGCTTGTTCATTCTTTCAAAACATTTATCCAACACATACAAATTGCAAAAAAACACAAGACCAATTGGGTACATTTATTTGGATTTATTTTTTTTCTTTTACACAAAGTCACGCAAGACAAATTAGTTTATACTTACTGGATATATATTTTCAAATCCTTGCTTTAATTTCACATTTGGAAATTTAAGTAATTTTTCTGAGACATGATGCTGCCAGAGAGAGACGGTTGGACTCTTGTCACCCGTGGGCGCAGGCGTGCCATTCAGGGCACAGCCGGGCCTATGCCCCGTTCATTCCGCAGCACTGAGCGTCATGCACAGAGGGAGAGAGTTTTCTCTTATGCAGACGCAGTTAAATATGGGGGCCACATGAGGGCACCCCTGACTTACCGTACTGAGTCTTATCAGCGGTCTGGCAGACCACAATTTTTTGAACCCCGGGCCCGTTTTGGGCCCGATACATTCATGTCCAAGCAAAAATCCTTCACGAAGGGACCAAGGGAGAGGGTGCAGAACAGAACGTGGCCTGTTCGTTCACACCTGCAAAACAAAAACATATATCAGAAACAAAACACAAAGCCCAAAACACATTCGGATGACCCTGATTTTGTCATAAAAACCCGTACACTATTTAAAATCATCAAATTAGTGCACCACAAAAACAATATTAGCCAGGAACAGCCTCCTGCAATCACTAAAATTGAAAAGCACCTGTCAGAGGTCATCAAACCTGCCTTGCCAAACCCCACAACACAAGCCCTGATTGAGGGCAATGCCAAAAACTGGGCCTACACCACCATGCTGATCCTTAAAAATCATTATGAGGACGCATTGGTGGAAGAAATGGCTAGGCTTCAGCATGTTCCTTCCCGGGGCTGGGAGGAATGTTTCAATACTGCCATCGTGTGGGCTAAACGTGGTATTGGCAAGAGGCTGCAGGACAAAACCATACACGAAGCTCACATGGTGGTAGGGGAGAAATGGCAGACCCCAGCTCCTGCTGCCGATTCTGAAGGGATGAGGGAGGAAGCGGAGACCCAAACTTGCCCTCCGGCTCCTCCTCTCCCAGAAAACGCGACGGCTACAACCGTTACGGTGCAGGCGTTGGTGCACACTGGGTCACACTCACAATCGCTCTCTGAAATGTCCGCCCCAGTAGTAATAAAACCGTCTAAAACGGTATCCACCATGACAGACCCACTGAACGATTGGTCCCCTATTAGAGAGGAGGACTCGGACGGCCAATCAGATGGGCCATTTAATCTCCCGGCCTCCCCAAAAGATCAACGCACTCCTCACTTGCGTTCCAACCCCTGTGTCAGACAGGAAAAGGACCTCATCGTCATCGAGGACCAAGGGGAGTGTGAACAGGGTATTGGTGGCTCACAAAGGGTGACCCTAAGCCCCGACAAGGTCACTAGCCTCAGGACAGCCACACAGGCCCGTTTCAATGTCGACTTCGGCCTTCCTTCTGGAGTACAACGTGACTCCCAGGAGGACGGGCCGAATAGGCATATAAACACACCCAGAAAAATGGTCGAGTGGAAGCTGACGGTCCGCAAAAAATGGCTTATTATCGGTGACTCCAATCTGTCCAAAATCCCACCATTTAAAAATCCGGACCTCCAAATAGAAAGCTATCCGGGTGCCACGTTCAGACATATGGAGGCCGTGATAAGCAAAAATGCTGTCTCCACCGACGTGGAACACGTCATCCTGTCATTAGGCATTAATAGCCGGACGCAGAATGCCAAAGACACTGCAATTAAACAGATGCAGGCGGCTTTACGAGCGGCCAAAGAAAAGTTCCCTCTGGCACAAATTTGGGTTCCAGAGGTGAACTTTTCAGGCATGCTCCCAACAAAAGAGCAGACGCAACTCACCACCCTAAACACCTACATTTGTGCAAACCTAAAACACATCCCAGCCCTATCCAGATCAGATTTCCACACTGAAAGTGACAATATTCACTGGACGGTGGACACGGCCAGAAATATGCTCCAGCACTGGCTACAATATTTAAATTAAATCTCCCCACAAGCCTGCATGCACAGGAGGGGAATCGGAATGTTATAATTTTATCCAAAAAATTCCATATTACTCCCCCACAACTTAGCCTGCTCGATAGGGGTTTGACCTTTATCCCATCCAGCAAAATTAGTATAAAACGTCAACAAACACAAACACGATTCGACCTACAACAATACCATAGACGGCTTAAATTGGCAGCATATTTCCAAAGTGACACAGACCAAAATCCCCCTCCGTTCACACCCAAATCGGACTGGGTCCCACCTGCAGACAGATTGCCCACAGAACTCCACACATTATTTGAAAGGGACCTGCAATATCTGAATAAACGTTTTAGACCATTCCAGGAAGCACCTAACCTCACTCCGGAGGAAATGACTGCTCTGAGACAATTAAAGGACAACGAACAGATTGTCATTAAACCTGCAGACAAGGGCAGCGCTATTGTTATATGGGACCGGGCACAGTATTTATGGGAGGGATATAGACAATTAAATGACCCAAATTATTATAAGAAATTGGATAGACCCATTTATTTGAATACGATACCCCTAGTTAAAAGAATAGTCCAATCCCTATACATTAAAAAATATATCAATGCCAAACAAAAGTCCTACCTGTTGGGGAACGGGGAACCCAGAAGTAGGAGGTTTTACATGCTCCCCAAGATACACAAAGACCCGGCCAAATGGAGTAAGCCTCACGAAATTCCCCCAGGACGGCCTATAGTATCTGATTGCGGCAGCGAAACATACTATACGGCCGAATTCTTAGATTTTTATTTAAATCCCCTTTCGATTGGCCACCCCAGCTATATAAAAGACACATACGATTTTGTTCAGAAGGTCAAAGAACTACAAATTCCCCAAAAGGCTGTCCTGTTCACTATGGACATAGATAGCCTTTATACAAATATTGATATAAAAGAAGGAATACAGGCCATCAAAAATATTTTTAAAAAAAACCCTGACCCCTCAAGGCCCGATAAGGAGCTCATCCAACTATTGGATATTAATTTAAATAGGAATGATTTTGAGTTCAATGGGGAGTTCTTTCTACAGATTAAGGGCACGGCGATGGGCAAAAAGTTTGCCCCAGCCTATGCCAACATATTTATGGCAGAGTGGGAAGCTTCGGCCTTAGCTCGATGCCACAAACAGCCCCTCCATTATTTCAGATATTTGGACGACATCTGGGGAGTATGGACTCACTCGGAAGAGGAGTTCGGGGAATTTGTAGTTACACTTAATAACCATAATTCATCCATAAAATTAAAATCCACCACTAGTCGGCTATCAGTAGATTTCTTAGACACCACAACATACAAAGGCCCAGATTTTAATTCGACAAACAAATTGGACGTAAAAGTCTTCTTTAAAGAAACCGACACACATGCCCTACTACATAAAAAGAGTTTCCACCCCAAACACACTTACTCGGGCCTGGTAAAGTCACAACTCCTCAGGTTCCGTCGCATTTGCACCCAGGAACGGGACTTTAGAGAAGCGACACGTGTCCTCTTTAAGGCACTTAGGCCCAGAGGATACAACAGGTCCTTCTTGAGGAAGGTTTTCAAATCTTACCTGGTAAGAAGGGCCCAGGCGGAGGGTAACAGCGTGCCCTTCGTCCTCACATACTCCTCGGCCGCTACGAGACTGACCAGAGAGGTAAGGTCTAACTTCCAGCACATATTGGGACAAACACAATTATTTAAGGACCACAAAGTTATTGCAGCATATAGGAAAAACAAAAGTCTACAGGACCACCTCATTAGAGCCAAACTTCATCCCCTTCACAACACAAAACCCAAGCATCACGGTCAATATTTGGAACAGTACGAGTATGTACAAAACAAACTCACAAAAGAGGTTTTCAATACTCACCGATCGGGCACGGTACACAGCAAAAACTGCGTGTACCTCATCAGCTGCAAACAATGTGGAGCCCAATATGTGGGAGAGACGAGCAACACCATTCTGGTCAGAATGACACAACACAAACACAATATCCTGAAAGGAAAAGAAAAAAATACTTACCTGGTCCAACATTTCCTTCAGCACGGATGGGAATCCTTCCGGGTCACGGTCCTGCAGGCCGACCCGCAGTGGTCCGTACCCCAGAGAAAAAGAGCAGAGAGAATTTGGATTAGTAAATTGGGCACTATATACCCCCAAGGCCTGAATGACAAGTGAATGCAGTTGGGTGAGCGACATTGATGGCCTGTGCACATGGGTTAGCGCGCACCCTCCTAAAACACCCCCTAACCCTAATCTCAACCCCTAACCCTAACCTCAATCCCCTAACCCTAATCCTAACCTCAACTCCCTAACCCTAATCCTAGCCTTAATCCCCTAATCCTAACCCTAAGCCCTAACCCTAACCGCTAACCCTTACCCTAAACCTAATCCTAACCTTAATCCCCTAACCCTAACCTCAAGCCCTAACCCTAACCTCAAGCCCTAATCCTAACCCTAATCCCCTAATCCTAACCCTAATCCCCTAATCCTAACCCTAAGCCCTAACCCTAACCGCTAACTCTTACCCTAAACTTAATCCCCTAACCCTAACCTCAGGCCCTAACCCTAATCCTAATCCCTAACCCTAACCGCTAACCCTTACCCTAAACCTAATCCCAACCTTAATCCCCTAACCCTAAGCCCTAACCCTAACCGCTAACCCTTACCCTAAACCTAACCAGCCCGTGCCTCATGTTGGCAGTAAGCTCAACTGTACAAAACTTATCTTACAATTAGTCTGCTTATTAATTTTAATTATAATAAAACACACAGGAACATGTAAAAATGGGTGAATTTAAATTAGGGGCAAGTGCTGATGGCAACCCAAGTCCATTTAAAATATTTATTTAAATATAATAAAATTTTTTAATATATATTCCTTTATTTTTTTAATATACATGTACATTATATGTGTATGTGTATATATGTATATATATATATAGATAGATATAAAACATTAGGATTTTGTATTCAAAGATTCAAAAAATGCCCTTGCACAATTTTTGAAAAGACAGCTATATCTCTGATTGGCTGGGAGCTGTTTCTTTTCAAACCAAAACAAGGGACAGGCTCCCATTGGCTCATTTTAACTGAGTCCCGCCCCCACACTTTAAATTATGACAACTGAGGCTGCAGAATTTTATTCACTGCTTCCAGCTCTGAGAGAGAAAGCCTCCAACACTTTGCATTTCAAAGCGTATTATTTTGATCCTTAATCCACATTATTTTCATTTCATTTCTTTCCTTTTTGATTATTATTTTGATTCATTCAAGAACCCTTTTATATATATATTTTCTTTCGAAATCAGAACAAGCCTGCCTGAAGAAGGTTCCAAGTGAACCGAAACGTTGCAACGGCTTGTTCATTCTTTCAAAACATTTATCCAACACATACAAATTGCAAAAAAACACAAGACCAATTGGGTACATTTATTTGGATTTATTTTTTTTCTTTTACACAAAGTCACGCAAGACAAATTAGTTTATACTTACTGGATATATATTTTCAAATCCTTGCTTTAATTTCACATTTGGAAATTTAAGTAATTTTTCTGAGACATGATGCTGCCAGAGAGAGACGGTTGGACTCTTGTCACCCGTGGGCGCAGGCGTGCCATTCAGGGCACAGCCGGGCCTATGCCCCGTTCATTCCGCAGCACTGAGCGTCATGCACAGAGGGAGAGAGTTTTCTCTTATGCAGACGCAGTTAAATATGGGGGCCACATGAGGGCACCCCTGACTTACCGTACTGAGTCTTATCAGCGGTCTGGCAGACCACAATTTTTTGAACCCCGGGCCCGTTTTGGGCCCGATACATTCATGTCCAAGCAAAAATCCTTCACGAAGGGACCAAGGGAGAGGGTGCAGAACAGAACGTGGCCTGTTCGTTCACACCTGCAAAACAAAAACATATATCAGAAACAAAACACAAAGCCCAAAACACATTCGGATGACCCTGATTTTGTCATAAAAACCCGTACACTATTTAAAATCATCAAATTAGTGCACCACAAAAACAATATTAGCCAGGAACAGCCTCCTGCAATCACTAAAATTGAAAAGCACCTGTCAGAGGTCATCAAACCTGCCTTGCCAAACCCCACAACACAAGCCCTGATTGAGGGCAATGCCAAAAACTGGGCCTACACCACCATGCTGATCCTTAAAAATCATTATGAGGACGCATTGGTGGAAGAAATGGCTAGGCTTCAGCATGTTCCTTCCCGGGGCTGGGAGGAATGTTTCAATACTGCCATCGTGTGGGCTAAACGTGGTATTGGCAAGAGGCTGCAGGACAAAACCATACACGAAGCTCACATGGTGGTAGGGGAGAAATGGCAGACCCCAGCTCCTGCTGCCGATTCTGAAGGGATGAGGGAGGAAGCGGAGACCCAAACTTGCCCTCCGGCTCCTCCTCTCCCAGAAAACGCGACGGCTACAACCGTTACGGTGCAGGCGTTGGTGCACACTGGGTCACACTCACAATCGCTCTCTGAAATGTCCGCCCCAGTAGTAATAAAACCGTCTAAAACGGTATCCACCATGACAGACCCACTGAACGATTGGTCCCCTATTAGAGAGGAGGACTCGGACGGCCAATCAGATGGGCCATTTAATCTCCCGGCCTCCCCAAAAGATCAACGCACTCCTCACTTGCGTTCCAACCCCTGTGTCAGACAGGAAAAGGACCTCATCGTCATCGAGGACCAAGGGGAGTGTGAACAGGGTATTGGTGGCTCACAAAGGGTGACCCTAAGCCCCGACAAGGTCACTAGCCTCAGGACAGCCACACAGGCCCGTTTCAATGTCGACTTCGGCCTTCCTTCTGGAGTACAACGTGACTCCCAGGAGGACGGGCCGAATAGGCATATAAACACACCCAGAAAAATGGTCGAGTGGAAGCTGACGGTCCGCAAAAAATGGCTTATTATCGGTGACTCCAATCTGTCCAAAATCCCACCATTTAAAAATCCGGACCTCCAAATAGAAAGCTATCCGGGTGCCACGTTCAGACATATGGAGGCCGTGATAAGCAAAAATGCTGTCTCCACCGACGTGGAACACGTCATCCTGTCATTAGGCATTAATAGCCGGACGCAGAATGCCAAAGACACTGCAATTAAACAGATGCAGGCGGCTTTACGAGCGGCCAAAGAAAAGTTCCCTCTGGCACAAATTTGGGTTCCAGAGGTGAACTTTTCAGGCATGCTCCCAACAAAAGAGCAGACGCAACTCACCACCCTAAACACCTACATTTGTGCAAACCTAAAACACATCCCAGCCCTATCCAGATCAGATTTCCACACTGAAAGTGACAATATTCACTGGACGGTGGACACGGCCAGAAATATGCTCCAGCACTGGCTACAATATTTAAATTAAATCTCCCCACAAGCCTGCATGCACAGGAGGGGAATCGGAATGTTATAATTTTATCCAAAAAATTCCATATTACTCCCCCACAACTTAGCCTGCTCGATAGGGGTTTGACCTTTATCCCATCCAGCAAAATTAGTATAAAACGTCAACAAACACAAACACGATTCGACCTACAACAATACCATAGACGGCTTAAATTGGCAGCATATTTCCAAAGTGACACAGACCAAAATCCCCCTCCGTTCACACCCAAATCGGACTGGGTCCCACCTGCAGACAGATTGCCCACAGAACTCCACACATTATTTGAAAGGGACCTGCAATATCTGAATAAACGTTTTAGACCATTCCAGGAAGCACCTAACCTCACTCCGGAGGAAATGACTGCTCTGAGACAATTAAAGGACAACGAACAGATTGTCATTAAACCTGCAGACAAGGGCAGCGCTATTGTTATATGGGACCGGGCACAGTATTTATGGGAGGGATATAGACAATTAAATGACCCAAATTATTATAAGAAATTGGATAGACCCATTTATTTGAATACGATACCCCTAGTTAAAAGAATAGTCCAATCCCTATACATTAAAAAATATATCAATGCCAAACAAAAGTCCTACCTGTTGGGGAACGGGGAACCCAGAAGTAGGAGGTTTTACATGCTCCCCAAGATACACAAAGACCCGGCCAAATGGAGTAAGCCTCACGAAATTCCCCCAGGACGGCCTATAGTATCTGATTGCGGCAGCGAAACATACTATACGGCCGAATTCTTAGATTTTTATTTAAATCCCCTTTCGATTGGCCACCCCAGCTATATAAAAGACACATACGATTTTGTTCAGAAGGTCAAAGAACTACAAATTCCCCAAAAGGCTGTCCTGTTCACTATGGACATAGATAGCCTTTATACAAATATTGATATAAAAGAAGGAATACAGGCCATCAAAAATATTTTTAAAAAAAACCCTGACCCCTCAAGGCCCGATAAGGAGCTCATCCAACTATTGGATATTAATTTAAATAGGAATGATTTTGAGTTCAATGGGGAGTTCTTTCTACAGATTAAGGGCACGGCGATGGGCAAAAAGTTTGCCCCAGCCTATGCCAACATATTTATGGCAGAGTGGGAAGCTTCGGCCTTAGCTCGATGCCACAAACAGCCCCTCCATTATTTCAGATATTTGGACGACATCTGGGGAGTATGGACTCACTCGGAAGAGGAGTTCGGGGAATTTGTAGTTACACTTAATAACCATAATTCATCCATAAAATTAAAATCCACCACTAGTCGGCTATCAGTAGATTTCTTAGACACCACAACATACAAAGGCCCAGATTTTAATTCGACAAACAAATTGGACGTAAAAGTCTTCTTTAAAGAAACCGACACACATGCCCTACTACATAAAAAGAGTTTCCACCCCAAACACACTTACTCGGGCCTGGTAAAGTCACAACTCCTCAGGTTCCGTCGCATTTGCACCCAGGAACGGGACTTTAGAGAAGCGACACGTGTCCTCTTTAAGGCACTTAGGCCCAGAGGATACAACAGGTCCTTCTTGAGGAAGGTTTTCAAATCTTACCTGGTAAGAAGGGCCCAGGCGGAGGGTAACAGCGTGCCCTTCGTCCTCACATACTCCTCGGCCGCTACGAGACTGACCAGAGAGGTAAGGTCTAACTTCCAGCACATATTGGGACAAACACAATTATTTAAGGACCACAAAGTTATTGCAGCATATAGGAAAAACAAAAGTCTACAGGACCACCTCATTAGAGCCAAACTTCATCCCCTTCACAACACAAAACCCAAGCATCACGGTCAATATTTGGAACAGTACGAGTATGTACAAAACAAACTCACAAAAGAGGTTTTCAATACTCACCGATCGGGCACGGTACACAGCAAAAACTGCGTGTACCTCATCAGCTGCAAACAATGTGGAGCCCAATATGTGGGAGAGACGAGCAACACCATTCTGGTCAGAATGACACAACACAAACACAATATCCTGAAAGGAAAAGAAAAAAATACTTACCTGGTCCAACATTTCCTTCAGCACGGATGGGAATCCTTCCGGGTCACGGTCCTGCAGGCCGACCCGCAGTGGTCCGTACCCCAGAGAAAAAGAGCAGAGAGAATTTGGATTAGTAAATTGGGCACTATATACCCCCAAGGCCTGAATGACAAGTGAATGCAGTTGGGTGAGCGACATTGATGGCCTGTGCACATGGGTTAGCGCGCACCCTCCTAAAACACCCCCTAACCCTAATCTCAACCCCTAACCCTAACCTCAATCCCCTAACCCTAATCCTAACCTCAACTCCCTAACCCTAATCCTAGCCTTAATCCCCTAATCCTAACCCTAAGCCCTAACCCTAACCGCTAACCCTTACCCTAAACCTAATCCTAACCTTAATCCCCTAACCCTAACCTCAAGCCCCAACCCTAACCCCAAGCCCCAATCCTAACCCCAATCCCCCAATCCTAACCCTAATCCCCTAATCCTAACCCTAAGCCCTAACCCTAACCGCTAACTCTTACCCTAAACTTAATCCCCTAACCCTAACCTCAGGCCCTAACCCTAATCCTAATCCCTAACCCTAACCGCTAACCCTTACCCTAAACCTAATCCCAACCTTAATCCCCTAACCCTAAGCCCTAACCCTAACCGCTAACCCTTACCCTAAACCTAACCAGCCCGTGCCTCATGTTGGCAGTAAGCTCAACTGTACAAAACTTATCTTACAATTAGTCTGCTTATTAATTTTAATTATAATAAAACACACAGGAACATGTAAAAATGGGTGAATTTAAATTAGGGGCAAGTGCTGATGGCAACCCAAGTCCATTTAAAATATTTATTTAAATATAATAAAATTTTTTAATATATATTCCTTTATTTTTTTAATATACATGTACATTATATGTGTATGTGTATATATGTATATATATATATAGATAGATATAAAACATTAGGATTTTGTATTCAAAGATTCAAAAAATGCCCTTGCACAATTTTTGAAAAGACAGCTATATCTCTGATTGGCTGGGAGCTGTTTCTTTTCAAACCAAAACAAGGGACAGGCTCCCATTGGCTCATTTTAACTGAGTCCCGCCCCCACACTTTAAATTATGACAACTGAGGCTGCAGAATTTTATTCACTGCTTCCAGCTCTGAGAGAGAAAGCCTCCAACACTTTGCATTTCAAAGCGTATTATTTTGATCCTTAATCCACATTATTTTCATTTCATTTCTTTCCTTTTTGATTATTATTTTGATTCATTCAAGAACCCTTTTATATATATATTTTCTTTCGAAATCAGAACAAGCCTGCCTGAAGAAGGTTCCAAGTGAACCGAAACGTTGCAACGGCTTGTTCATTCTTTCAAAACATTTATCCAACACATACAAATTGCAAAAAAACACAAGACCAATTGGGTACATTTATTTGGATTTATTTTTTTTCTTTTACACAAAGTCACGCAAGACAAATTAGTTTATACTTACTGGATATATATTTTCAAATCCTTGCTTTAATTTCACATTTGGAAATTTAAGTAATTTTTCTGAGACATGATGCTGCCAGAGAGAGACGGTTGGACTCTTGTCACCCGTGGGCGCAGGCGTGCCATTCAGGGCACAGCCGGGCCTATGCCCCGTTCATTCCGCAGCACTGAGCGTCATGCACAGAGGGAGAGAGTTTTCTCTTATGCAGACGCAGTTAAATATGGGGGCCACATGAGGGCACCCCTGACTTACCGTACTGAGTCTTATCAGCGGTCTGGCAGACCACAATTTTTTGAACCCCGGGCCCGTTTTGGGCCCGATACATTCATGTCCAAGCAAAAATCCTTCACGAAGGGACCAAGGGAGAGGGTGCAGAACAGAACGTGGCCTGTTCGTTCACACCTGCAAAACAAAAACATATATCAGAAACAAAACACAAAGCCCAAAACACATTCGGATGACCCTGATTTTGTCATAAAAACCCGTACACTATTTAAAATCATCAAATTAGTGCACCACAAAAACAATATTAGCCAGGAACAGCCTCCTGCAATCACTAAAATTGAAAAGCACCTGTCAGAGGTCATCAAACCTGCCTTGCCAAACCCCACAACACAAGCCCTGATTGAGGGCAATGCCAAAAACTGGGCCTACACCACCATGCTGATCCTTAAAAATCATTATGAGGACGCATTGGTGGAAGAAATGGCTAGGCTTCAGCATGTTCCTTCCCGGGGCTGGGAGGAATGTTTCAATACTGCCATCGTGTGGGCTAAACGTGGTATTGGCAAGAGGCTGCAGGACAAAACCATACACGAAGCTCACATGGTGGTAGGGGAGAAATGGCAGACCCCAGCTCCTGCTGCCGATTCTGAAGGGATGAGGGAGGAAGCGGAGACCCAAACTTGCCCTCCGGCTCCTCCTCTCCCAGAAAACGCGACGGCTACAACCGTTACGGTGCAGGCGTTGGTGCACACTGGGTCACACTCACAATCGCTCTCTGAAATGTCCGCCCCAGTAGTAATAAAACCGTCTAAAACGGTATCCACCATGACAGACCCACTGAACGATTGGTCCCCTATTAGAGAGGAGGACTCGGACGGCCAATCAGATGGGCCATTTAATCTCCCGGCCTCCCCAAAAGATCAACGCACTCCTCACTTGCGTTCCAACCCCTGTGTCAGACAGGAAAAGGACCTCATCGTCATCGAGGACCAAGGGGAGTGTGAACAGGGTATTGGTGGCTCACAAAGGGTGACCCTAAGCCCCGACAAGGTCACTAGCCTCAGGACAGCCACACAGGCCCGTTTCAATGTCGACTTCGGCCTTCCTTCTGGAGTACAACGTGACTCCCAGGAGGACGGGCCGAATAGGCATATAAACACACCCAGAAAAATGGTCGAGTGGAAGCTGACGGTCCGCAAAAAATGGCTTATTATCGGTGACTCCAATCTGTCCAAAATCCCACCATTTAAAAATCCGGACCTCCAAATAGAAAGCTATCCGGGTGCCACGTTCAGACATATGGAGGCCGTGATAAGCAAAAATGCTGTCTCCACCGACGTGGAACACGTCATCCTGTCATTAGGCATTAATAGCCGGACGCAGAATGCCAAAGACACTGCAATTAAACAGATGCAGGCGGCTTTACGAGCGGCCAAAGAAAAGTTCCCTCTGGCACAAATTTGGGTTCCAGAGGTGAACTTTTCAGGCATGCTCCCAACAAAAGAGCAGACGCAACTCACCACCCTAAACACCTACATTTGTGCAAACCTAAAACACATCCCAGCCCTATCCAGATCAGATTTCCACACTGAAAGTGACAATATTCACTGGACGGTGGACACGGCCAGAAATATGCTCCAGCACTGGCTACAATATTTAAATTAAATCTCCCCACAAGCCTGCATGCACAGGAGGGGAATCGGAATGTTATAATTTTATCCAAAAAATTCCATATTACTCCCCCACAACTTAGCCTGCTCGATAGGGGTTTGACCTTTATCCCATCCAGCAAAATTAGTATAAAACGTCAACAAACACAAACACGATTCGACCTACAACAATACCATAGACGGCTTAAATTGGCAGCATATTTCCAAAGTGACACAGACCAAAATCCCCCTCCGTTCACACCCAAATCGGACTGGGTCCCACCTGCAGACAGATTGCCCACAGAACTCCACACATTATTTGAAAGGGACCTGCAATATCTGAATAAACGTTTTAGACCATTCCAGGAAGCACCTAACCTCACTCCGGAGGAAATGACTGCTCTGAGACAATTAAAGGACAACGAACAGATTGTCATTAAACCTGCAGACAAGGGCAGCGCTATTGTTATATGGGACCGGGCACAGTATTTATGGGAGGGATATAGACAATTAAATGACCCAAATTATTATAAGAAATTGGATAGACCCATTTATTTGAATACGATACCCCTAGTTAAAAGAATAGTCCAATCCCTATACATTAAAAAATATATCAATGCCAAACAAAAGTCCTACCTGTTGGGGAACGGGGAACCCAGAAGTAGGAGGTTTTACATGCTCCCCAAGATACACAAAGACCCGGCCAAATGGAGTAAGCCTCACGAAATTCCCCCAGGACGGCCTATAGTATCTGATTGCGGCAGCGAAACATACTATACGGCCGAATTCTTAGATTTTTATTTAAATCCCCTTTCGATTGGCCACCCCAGCTATATAAAAGACACATACGATTTTGTTCAGAAGGTCAAAGAACTACAAATTCCCCAAAAGGCTGTCCTGTTCACTATGGACATAGATAGCCTTTATACAAATATTGATATAAAAGAAGGAATACAGGCCATCAAAAATATTTTTAAAAAAAACCCTGACCCCTCAAGGCCCGATAAGGAGCTCATCCAACTATTGGATATTAATTTAAATAGGAATGATTTTGAGTTCAATGGGGAGTTCTTTCTACAGATTAAGGGCACGGCGATGGGCAAAAAGTTTGCCCCAGCCTATGCCAACATATTTATGGCAGAGTGGGAAGCTTCGGCCTTAGCTCGATGCCACAAACAGCCCCTCCATTATTTCAGATATTTGGACGACATCTGGGGAGTATGGACTCACTCGGAAGAGGAGTTCGGGGAATTTGTAGTTACACTTAATAACCATAATTCATCCATAAAATTAAAATCCACCACTAGTCGGCTATCAGTAGATTTCTTAGACACCACAACATACAAAGGCCCAGATTTTAATTCGACAAACAAATTGGACGTAAAAGTCTTCTTTAAAGAAACCGACACACATGCCCTACTACATAAAAAGAGTTTCCACCCCAAACACACTTACTCGGGCCTGGTAAAGTCACAACTCCTCAGGTTCCGTCGCATTTGCACCCAGGAACGGGACTTTAGAGAAGCGACACGTGTCCTCTTTAAGGCACTTAGGCCCAGAGGATACAACAGGTCCTTCTTGAGGAAGGTTTTCAAATCTTACCTGGTAAGAAGGGCCCAGGCGGAGGGTAACAGCGTGCCCTTCGTCCTCACATACTCCTCGGCCGCTACGAGACTGACCAGAGAGGTAAGGTCTAACTTCCAGCACATATTGGGACAAACACAATTATTTAAGGACCACAAAGTTATTGCAGCATATAGGAAAAACAAAAGTCTACAGGACCACCTCATTAGAGCCAAACTTCATCCCCTTCACAACACAAAACCCAAGCATCACGGTCAATATTTGGAACAGTACGAGTATGTACAAAACAAACTCACAAAAGAGGTTTTCAATACTCACCGATCGGGCACGGTACACAGCAAAAACTGCGTGTACCTCATCAGCTGCAAACAATGTGGAGCCCAATATGTGGGAGAGACGAGCAACACCATTCTGGTCAGAATGACACAACACAAACACAATATCCTGAAAGGAAAAGAAAAAAATACTTACCTGGTCCAACATTTCCTTCAGCACGGATGGGAATCCTTCCGGGTCACGGTCCTGCAGGCCGACCCGCAGTGGTCCGTACCCCAGAGAAAAAGAGCAGAGAGAATTTGGATTAGTAAATTGGGCACTATATACCCCCAAGGCCTGAATGACAAGTGAATGCAGTTGGGTGAGCGACATTGATGGCCTGTGCACATGGGTTAGCGCGCACCCTCCTAAAACACCCCCTAACCCTAATCTCAACCCCTAACCCTAACCTCAATCCCCTAACCCTAATCCTAACCTCAACTCCCTAACCCTAATCCTAGCCTTAATCCCCTAATCCTAACCCTAAGCCCTAACCCTAACCGCTAACCCTTACCCTAAACCTAATCCTAACCTTAATCCCCTAACCCTAACCTCAAGCCCTAACCCTAACCTCAAGCCCTAATCCTAACCCTAATCCCCTAATCCTAACCCTAATCCCCTAATCCTAACCCTAAGCCCTAACCCTAACCGCTAACTCTTACCCTAAACTTAATCCCCTAACCCTAACCTCAGGCCCTAACCCTAATCCTAATCCCTAACCCTAACCGCTAACCCTTACCCTAAACCTAATCCCAACCTTAATCCCCTAACCCTAAGCCCTAACCCTAACCGCTAACCCTTACCCTAAACCTAACCAGCCCGTGCCTCATGTTGGCAGTAAGCTCAACTGTACAAAACTTATCTTACAATTAGTCTGCTTATTAATTTTAATTATAATAAAACACACAGGAACATGTAAAAATGGGTGAATTTAAATTAGGGGCAAGTGCTGATGGCAACCCAAGTCCATTTAAAATATTTATTTAAATATAATAAAATTTTTTAATATATATTCCTTTATTTTTTTAATATACATGTACATTATATGTGTATGTGTATATATGTATATATATATATAGATAGATATAAAACATTAGGATTTTGTATTCAAAGATTCAAAAAATGCCCTTGCACAATTTTTGAAAAGACAGCTATATCTCTGATTGGCTGGGAGCTGTTTCTTTTCAAACCAAAACAAGGGACAGGCTCCCATTGGCTCATTTTAACTGAGTCCCGCCCCCACACTTTAAATTATGACAACTGAGGCTGCAGAATTTTATTCACTGCTTCCAGCTCTGAGAGAGAAAGCCTCCAACACTTTGCATTTCAAAGCGTATTATTTTGATCCTTAATCCACATTATTTTCATTTCATTTCTTTCCTTTTTGATTATTATTTTGATTCATTCAAGAACCCTTTTATATATATATTTTCTTTCGAAATCAGAACAAGCCTGCCTGAAGAAGGTTCCAAGTGAACCGAAACGTTGCAACGGCTTGTTCATTCTTTCAAAACATTTATCCAACACATACAAATTGCAAAAAAACACAAGACCAATTGGGTACATTTATTTGGATTTATTTTTTTTCTTTTACACAAAGTCACGCAAGACAAATTAGTTTATACTTACTGGATATATATTTTCAAATCCTTGCTTTAATTTCACATTTGGAAATTTAAGTAATTTTTCTGAGACATGATGCTGCCAGAGAGAGACGGTTGGACTCTTGTCACCCGTGGGCGCAGGCGTGCCATTCAGGGCACAGCCGGGCCTATGCCCCGTTCATTCCGCAGCACTGAGCGTCATGCACAGAGGGAGAGAGTTTTCTCTTATGCAGACGCAGTTAAATATGGGGGCCACATGAGGGCACCCCTGACTTACCGTACTGAGTCTTATCAGCGGTCTGGCAGACCACAATTTTTTGAACCCCGGGCCCGTTTTGGGCCCGATACATTCATGTCCAAGCAAAAATCCTTCACGAAGGGACCAAGGGAGAGGGTGCAGAACAGAACGTGGCCTGTTCGTTCACACCTGCAAAACAAAAACATATATCAGAAACAAAACACAAAGCCCAAAACACATTCGGATGACCCTGATTTTGTCATAAAAACCCGTACACTATTTAAAATCATCAAATTAGTGCACCACAAAAACAATATTAGCCAGGAACAGCCTCCTGCAATCACTAAAATTGAAAAGCACCTGTCAGAGGTCATCAAACCTGCCTTGCCAAACCCCACAACACAAGCCCTGATTGAGGGCAATGCCAAAAACTGGGCCTACACCACCATGCTGATCCTTAAAAATCATTATGAGGACGCATTGGTGGAAGAAATGGCTAGGCTTCAGCATGTTCCTTCCCGGGGCTGGGAGGAATGTTTCAATACTGCCATCGTGTGGGCTAAACGTGGTATTGGCAAGAGGCTGCAGGACAAAACCATACACGAAGCTCACATGGTGGTAGGGGAGAAATGGCAGACCCCAGCTCCTGCTGCCGATTCTGAAGGGATGAGGGAGGAAGCGGAGACCCAAACTTGCCCTCCGGCTCCTCCTCTCCCAGAAAACGCGACGGCTACAACCGTTACGGTGCAGGCGTTGGTGCACACTGGGTCACACTCACAATCGCTCTCTGAAATGTCCGCCCCAGTAGTAATAAAACCGTCTAAAACGGTATCCACCATGACAGACCCACTGAACGATTGGTCCCCTATTAGAGAGGAGGACTCGGACGGCCAATCAGATGGGCCATTTAATCTCCCGGCCTCCCCAAAAGATCAACGCACTCCTCACTTGCGTTCCAACCCCTGTGTCAGACAGGAAAAGGACCTCATCGTCATCGAGGACCAAGGGGAGTGTGAACAGGGTATTGGTGGCTCACAAAGGGTGACCCTAAGCCCCGACAAGGTCACTAGCCTCAGGACAGCCACACAGGCCCGTTTCAATGTCGACTTCGGCCTTCCTTCTGGAGTACAACGTGACTCCCAGGAGGACGGGCCGAATAGGCATATAAACACACCCAGAAAAATGGTCGAGTGGAAGCTGACGGTCCGCAAAAAATGGCTTATTATCGGTGACTCCAATCTGTCCAAAATCCCACCATTTAAAAATCCGGACCTCCAAATAGAAAGCTATCCGGGTGCCACGTTCAGACATATGGAGGCCGTGATAAGCAAAAATGCTGTCTCCACCGACGTGGAACACGTCATCCTGTCATTAGGCATTAATAGCCGGACGCAGAATGCCAAAGACACTGCAATTAAACAGATGCAGGCGGCTTTACGAGCGGCCAAAGAAAAGTTCCCTCTGGCACAAATTTGGGTTCCAGAGGTGAACTTTTCAGGCATGCTCCCAACAAAAGAGCAGACGCAACTCACCACCCTAAACACCTACATTTGTGCAAACCTAAAACACATCCCAGCCCTATCCAGATCAGATTTCCACACTGAAAGTGACAATATTCACTGGACGGTGGACACGGCCAGAAATATGCTCCAGCACTGGCTACAATATTTAAATTAAATCTCCCCACAAGCCTGCATGCACAGGAGGGGAATCGGAATGTTATAATTTTATCCAAAAAATTCCATATTACTCCCCCACAACTTAGCCTGCTCGATAGGGGTTTGACCTTTATCCCATCCAGCAAAATTAGTATAAAACGTCAACAAACACAAACACGATTCGACCTACAACAATACCATAGACGGCTTAAATTGGCAGCATATTTCCAAAGTGACACAGACCAAAATCCCCCTCCGTTCACACCCAAATCGGACTGGGTCCCACCTGCAGACAGATTGCCCACAGAACTCCACACATTATTTGAAAGGGACCTGCAATATCTGAATAAACGTTTTAGACCATTCCAGGAAGCACCTAACCTCACTCCGGAGGAAATGACTGCTCTGAGACAATTAAAGGACAACGAACAGATTGTCATTAAACCTGCAGACAAGGGCAGCGCTATTGTTATATGGGACCGGGCACAGTATTTATGGGAGGGATATAGACAATTAAATGACCCAAATTATTATAAGAAATTGGATAGACCCATTTATTTGAATACGATACCCCTAGTTAAAAGAATAGTCCAATCCCTATACATTAAAAAATATATCAATGCCAAACAAAAGTCCTACCTGTTGGGGAACGGGGAACCCAGAAGTAGGAGGTTTTACATGCTCCCCAAGATACACAAAGACCCGGCCAAATGGAGTAAGCCTCACGAAATTCCCCCAGGACGGCCTATAGTATCTGATTGCGGCAGCGAAACATACTATACGGCCGAATTCTTAGATTTTTATTTAAATCCCCTTTCGATTGGCCACCCCAGCTATATAAAAGACACATACGATTTTGTTCAGAAGGTCAAAGAACTACAAATTCCCCAAAAGGCTGTCCTGTTCACTATGGACATAGATAGCCTTTATACAAATATTGATATAAAAGAAGGAATACAGGCCATCAAAAATATTTTTAAAAAAAACCCTGACCCCTCAAGGCCCGATAAGGAGCTCATCCAACTATTGGATATTAATTTAAATAGGAATGATTTTGAGTTCAATGGGGAGTTCTTTCTACAGATTAAGGGCACGGCGATGGGCAAAAAGTTTGCCCCAGCCTATGCCAACATATTTATGGCAGAGTGGGAAGCTTCGGCCTTAGCTCGATGCCACAAACAGCCCCTCCATTATTTCAGATATTTGGACGACATCTGGGGAGTATGGACTCACTCGGAAGAGGAGTTCGGGGAATTTGTAGTTACACTTAATAACCATAATTCATCCATAAAATTAAAATCCACCACTAGTCGGCTATCAGTAGATTTCTTAGACACCACAACATACAAAGGCCCAGATTTTAATTCGACAAACAAATTGGACGTAAAAGTCTTCTTTAAAGAAACCGACACACATGCCCTACTACATAAAAAGAGTTTCCACCCCAAACACACTTACTCGGGCCTGGTAAAGTCACAACTCCTCAGGTTCCGTCGCATTTGCACCCAGGAACGGGACTTTAGAGAAGCGACACGTGTCCTCTTTAAGGCACTTAGGCCCAGAGGATACAACAGGTCCTTCTTGAGGAAGGTTTTCAAATCTTACCTGGTAAGAAGGGCCCAGGCGGAGGGTAACAGCGTGCCCTTCGTCCTCACATACTCCTCGGCCGCTACGAGACTGACCAGAGAGGTAAGGTCTAACTTCCAGCACATATTGGGACAAACACAATTATTTAAGGACCACAAAGTTATTGCAGCATATAGGAAAAACAAAAGTCTACAGGACCACCTCATTAGAGCCAAACTTCATCCCCTTCACAACACAAAACCCAAGCATCACGGTCAATATTTGGAACAGTACGAGTATGTACAAAACAAACTCACAAAAGAGGTTTTCAATACTCACCGATCGGGCACGGTACACAGCAAAAACTGCGTGTACCTCATCAGCTGCAAACAATGTGGAGCCCAATATGTGGGAGAGACGAGCAACACCATTCTGGTCAGAATGACACAACACAAACACAATATCCTGAAAGGAAAAGAAAAAAATACTTACCTGGTCCAACATTTCCTTCAGCACGGATGGGAATCCTTCCGGGTCACGGTCCTGCAGGCCGACCCGCAGTGGTCCGTACCCCAGAGAAAAAGAGCAGAGAGAATTTGGATTAGTAAATTGGGCACTATATACCCCCAAGGCCTGAATGACAAGTGAATGCAGTTGGGTGAGCGACATTGATGGCCTGTGCACATGGGTTAGCGCGCACCCTCCTAAAACACCCCCTAACCCTAATCTCAACCCCTAACCCTAACCTCAATCCCCTAACCCTAATCCTAACCTCAACTCCCTAACCCTAATCCTAGCCTTAATCCCCTAATCCTAACCCTAAGCCCTAACCCTAACCGCTAACCCTTACCCTAAACCTAATCCTAACCTTAATCGCCTAACCCTAACCTCAAGCCCTAACGCTAACCTCAAGCCCTAATCCTAACCCTAATCCCCTAATCCTAACCCTAATCCCCTAATCCTAACCCTAAGCCCTAACCCTAACCGCTAACTCTTACCCTAAACTTAATCCCCTAACCCTAACCTCAGGCCCTAACCCTAATCCTAATCCCTAACCCTAACCGCTAACCCTTACCCTAAACCTAATCCCAACCTTAATCCCCTAACCCTAAGCCCTAACCCTAACCGCTAACCCTTACCCTAAACCTAACCAGCCCGTGCCTCATGTTGGCAGTAAGCTCAACTGTACAAAACTTATCTTACAATTAGTCTGCTTATTAATTTTAATTATAATAAAACACACAGGAACATGTAAAAATGGGTGAATTTAAATTAGGGGCAAGTGCTGATGGCAACCCAAGTCCATTTAAAATATTTATTTAAATATAATAAAATTTTTTAATATATATTCCTTTATTTTTTTAATATACATGTACATTATATGTGTATGTGTATATATGTATATATATATATAGATAGATATAAAACATTAGGATTTTGTATTCAAAGATTCAAAAAATGCCCTTGCACAATTTTTGAAAAGACAGCTATATCTCTGATTGGCTGGGAGCTGTTTCTTTTCAAACCAAAACAAGGGACAGGCTCCCATTGGCTCATTTTAACTGAGTCCCGCCCCCACACTTTAAATTATGACAACTGAGGCTGCAGAATTTTATTCACTGCTTCCAGCTCTGAGAGAGAAAGCCTCCAACACTTTGCATTTCAAAGCGTATTATTTTGATCCTTAATCCACATTATTTTCATTTCATTTCTTTCCTTTTTGATTATTATTTTGATTCATTCAAGAACCCTTTTATATATATATTTTCTTTCGAAATCAGAACAAGCCTGCCTGAAGAAGGTTCCAAGTGAACCGAAACGTTGCAACGGCTTGTTCATTCTTTCAAAACATTTATCCAACACATACAAATTGCAAAAAAACACAAGACCAATTGGGTACATTTATTTGGATTTATTTTTTTTCTTTTACACAAAGTCACGCAAGACAAATTAGTTTATACTTACTGGATATATATTTTCAAATCCTTGCTTTAATTTCACATTTGGAAATTTAAGTAATTTTTCTGAGACATGATGCTGCCAGAGAGAGACGGTTGGACTCTTGTCACCCGTGGGCGCAGGCGTGCCATTCAGGGCACAGCCGGGCCTATGCCCCGTTCATTCCGCAGCACTGAGCGTCATGCACAGAGGGAGAGAGTTTTCTCTTATGCAGACGCAGTTAAATATGGGGGCCACATGAGGGCACCCCTGACTTACCGTACTGAGTCTTATCAGCGGTCTGGCAGACCACAATTTTTTGAACCCCGGGCCCGTTTTGGGCCCGATACATTCATGTCCAAGCAAAAATCCTTCACGAAGGGACCAAGGGAGAGGGTGCAGAACAGAACGTGGCCTGTTCGTTCACACCTGCAAAACAAAAACATATATCAGAAACAAAACACAAAGCCCAAAACACATTCGGATGACCCTGATTTTGTCATAAAAACCCGTACACTATTTAAAATCATCAAATTAGTGCACCACAAAAACAATATTAGCCAGGAACAGCCTCCTGCAATCACTAAAATTGAAAAGCACCTGTCAGAGGTCATCAAACCTGCCTTGCCAAACCCCACAACACAAGCCCTGATTGAGGGCAATGCCAAAAACTGGGCCTACACCACCATGCTGATCCTTAAAAATCATTATGAGGACGCATTGGTGGAAGAAATGGCTAGGCTTCAGCATGTTCCTTCCCGGGGCTGGGAGGAATGTTTCAATACTGCCATCGTGTGGGCTAAACGTGGTATTGGCAAGAGGCTGCAGGACAAAACCATACACGAAGCTCACATGGTGGTAGGGGAGAAATGGCAGACCCCAGCTCCTGCTGCCGATTCTGAAGGGATGAGGGAGGAAGCGGAGACCCAAACTTGCCCTCCGGCTCCTCCTCTCCCAGAAAACGCGACGGCTACAACCGTTACGGTGCAGGCGTTGGTGCACACTGGGTCACACTCACAATCGCTCTCTGAAATGTCCGCCCCAGTAGTAATAAAACCGTCTAAAACGGTATCCACCATGACAGACCCACTGAACGATTGGTCCCCTATTAGAGAGGAGGACTCGGACGGCCAATCAGATGGGCCATTTAATCTCCCGGCCTCCCCAAAAGATCAACGCACTCCTCACTTGCGTTCCAACCCCTGTGTCAGACAGGAAAAGGACCTCATCGTCATCGAGGACCAAGGGGAGTGTGAACAGGGTATTGGTGGCTCACAAAGGGTGACCCTAAGCCCCGACAAGGTCACTAGCCTCAGGACAGCCACACAGGCCCGTTTCAATGTCGACTTCGGCCTTCCTTCTGGAGTACAACGTGACTCCCAGGAGGACGGGCCGAATAGGCATATAAACACACCCAGAAAAATGGTCGAGTGGAAGCTGACGGTCCGCAAAAAATGGCTTATTATCGGTGACTCCAATCTGTCCAAAATCCCACCATTTAAAAATCCGGACCTCCAAATAGAAAGCTATCCGGGTGCCACGTTCAGACATATGGAGGCCGTGATAAGCAAAAATGCTGTCTCCACCGACGTGGAACACGTCATCCTGTCATTAGGCATTAATAGCCGGACGCAGAATGCCAAAGACACTGCAATTAAACAGATGCAGGCGGCTTTACGAGCGGCCAAAGAAAAGTTCCCTCTGGCACAAATTTGGGTTCCAGAGGTGAACTTTTCAGGCATGCTCCCAACAAAAGAGCAGACGCAACTCACCACCCTAAACACCTACATTTGTGCAAACCTAAAACACATCCCAGCCCTATCCAGATCAGATTTCCACACTGAAAGTGACAATATTCACTGGACGGTGGACACGGCCAGAAATATGCTCCAGCACTGGCTACAATATTTAAATTAAATCTCCCCACAAGCCTGCATGCACAGGAGGGGAATCGGAATGTTATAATTTTATCCAAAAAATTCCATATTACTCCCCCACAACTTAGCCTGCTCGATAGGGGTTTGACCTTTATCCCATCCAGCAAAATTAGTATAAAACGTCAACAAACACAAACACGATTCGACCTACAACAATACCATAGACGGCTTAAATTGGCAGCATATTTCCAAAGTGACACAGACCAAAATCCCCCTCCGTTCACACCCAAATCGGACTGGGTCCCACCTGCAGACAGATTGCCCACAGAACTCCACACATTATTTGAAAGGGACCTGCAATATCTGAATAAACGTTTTAGACCATTCCAGGAAGCACCTAACCTCACTCCGGAGGAAATGACTGCTCTGAGACAATTAAAGGACAACGAACAGATTGTCATTAAACCTGCAGACAAGGGCAGCGCTATTGTTATATGGGACCGGGCACAGTATTTATGGGAGGGATATAGACAATTAAATGACCCAAATTATTATAAGAAATTGGATAGACCCATTTATTTGAATACGATACCCCTAGTTAAAAGAATAGTCCAATCCCTATACATTAAAAAATATATCAATGCCAAACAAAAGTCCTACCTGTTGGGGAACGGGGAACCCAGAAGTAGGAGGTTTTACATGCTCCCCAAGATACACAAAGACCCGGCCAAATGGAGTAAGCCTCACGAAATTCCCCCAGGACGGCCTATAGTATCTGATTGCGGCAGCGAAACATACTATACGGCCGAATTCTTAGATTTTTATTTAAATCCCCTTTCGATTGGCCACCCCAGCTATATAAAAGACACATACGATTTTGTTCAGAAGGTCAAAGAACTACAAATTCCCCAAAAGGCTGTCCTGTTCACTATGGACATAGATAGCCTTTATACAAATATTGATATAAAAGAAGGAATACAGGCCATCAAAAATATTTTTAAAAAAAACCCTGACCCCTCAAGGCCCGATAAGGAGCTCATCCAACTATTGGATATTAATTTAAATAGGAATGATTTTGAGTTCAATGGGGAGTTCTTTCTACAGATTAAGGGCACGGCGATGGGCAAAAAGTTTGCCCCAGCCTATGCCAACATATTTATGGCAGAGTGGGAAGCTTCGGCCTTAGCTCGATGCCACAAACAGCCCCTCCATTATTTCAGATATTTGGACGACATCTGGGGAGTATGGACTCACTCGGAAGAGGAGTTCGGGGAATTTGTAGTTACACTTAATAACCATAATTCATCCATAAAATTAAAATCCACCACTAGTCGGCTATCAGTAGATTTCTTAGACACCACAACATACAAAGGCCCAGATTTTAATTCGACAAACAAATTGGACGTAAAAGTCTTCTTTAAAGAAACCGACACACATGCCCTACTACATAAAAAGAGTTTCCACCCCAAACACACTTACTCGGGCCTGGTAAAGTCACAACTCCTCAGGTTCCGTCGCATTTGCACCCAGGAACGGGACTTTAGAGAAGCGACACGTGTCCTCTTTAAGGCACTTAGGCCCAGAGGATACAACAGGTCCTTCTTGAGGAAGGTTTTCAAATCTTACCTGGTAAGAAGGGCCCAGGCGGAGGGTAACAGCGTGCCCTTCGTC